>JAQSVH010000012.1:371584-397500 GCA_029448705.1 Adansonia digitata | reverse complement strand
TTTTTTTAGTTATTGCAAATTTTAAAAAACAAAATACTTTAACTTGTATAGATGACATTTATTCATTTCTTTTTTATGTTTATTAAAATTATGTTAAGATTTTTTTGGTCAATTCTCTAATTTTGAGTCACATGACTTGTTACACTAAACTCTATCAGCTTAGTAAATAATATAAATAAAATATTGTATAAATATTTTATTAAATATAATAATTAATAATTATATTTATTATTTTTAATATATGAGTAAAGATCAGAGATGTTCAAAGGTTGATCCCAATATATATATTTTTTGTTAACTCAAGTTGGACATAATTTTAAAAGCTCATTTTATTATTTAAAATATATTAAAATATTAAAAAAATTATATTAATATTTATATATTTTATAATTAAATTTAAAATAAAATATTTTTATCATTTAATAATTTTAACTTGATTTAAATTATGAAAAAAAATCTATAAATTTAAATTAATTTAAACTAAATTTATTAAACTGAGCAGATAACTTGTAAATCAATTTAACCAAAATTTTATCTTTCATATGCATATATATATATATATTATATGATAATTTTCGTTCTTGGGTAAAATTATATTTTATTAGTATAAGTATTATTGGGGAAGTTTTAAAGTTTAAACGCCTCCAAATCAGTGTGACCTGAATCTTCCATTCAATGTAAAATAACCAATCATTGGTATGGTTTGAGCCAGCGTTGGGGGCAGTGGGCAGGCAACGCAAAGGAGTTGAGAAGGCCAGGCCACCGTTACATTGGATAATCATCACCAAAAGGAGACGCTTTTTCGTTCAACGGTGGTCCCTCCTCGTTATCTAAAATCTTATGTACCCAGGTAAACCTGACTCAGAAATGAGTGTGCGCCTCAAAACCTTTTTTTTTTTTTCCTGCATTATTATTTTTATTTTTAGAATTATTATGTTTGGCAAAATTAATTGCTGGGAGTTTGGTTCCTGACGTGGTTGATTTTCTTTCATTCAATCTGAAAAAATAAAATAAAAAAATTATTAAATGAGAAAAGAAAGGTAGATTGATTAGATGGGTACGTTAAGAAAAGATTTGATAGCCTGATTAGAAATGCGGCATGACCGCATCAGAGTCAAGATTTTATAAAAGTTTTGTTTAATTTACACCTTAAAAAAAATTGACCTTTCAAAAGTGATTCACAAAGCATGGACGGTGATCTCTGAAGAGTCAGAAAGTCAAAGTGGCTCTCATTCATTCTTTTTTTTTTTTTTTGGTTCAAAGCTGTCACTGGTCTACGACAAGGCAAAGAGGAAAGCCACAGTGACATAAAAACAGTTCTTCTTTTTATTTCTTTTTTTTTAAGATCAATGTCAAAAGGATAGAAAAAGTTACCGAATTTACTGGAGCATTTTAAGTTGGAAAATGAATTTCAAATTTAAAAATTTGTTAAAAAAATTAAATTCGTATAAATTTAAATTCAAAATAAATAAATTTTAAGTTTAAATTAAAATTAATTGATTAATCAGTAATAAAAGGAACCCATAAAAATGAGATGGCCAGAAAATAATTTGTGCTATTTCGGTTTTTTTTTTTTTAAATCATGCCTAGGTAGGGGTGGCTAAGGCTTTTTTACTAAGTGGTAGTCATTTTCAAAACCTTAGCTAATATGTTTCCTCCGACGAAGAGTTTTCACAATGCGAAAGGAATTCATTCATTGGTTATTATTAAGAAAAAGGAATTCAGTAGCTATTTGCCTCAATCAGTTTGGCAGCAACAAAATCCTAATCCCCCAAGTAGCCTAATTTCTCTTTCAAAGAAAGAGTAAGCCAAAGCAACCGCACACGCAAAAGAGGTCGGCAGGTGGGCTAATAATAAATACTATAATAATTCATCGATTGATATTATTTTTATATTATAATTATAATTATAATATTATATATTTATATAATATATTATATAAATTTTAATATATTTATATTTTTAAATTATATTTGTATTATTTTTATATAATAATAAAATTTCTCCAACCGTCCCCCCTATCCTGTTAAAAGTTTCAATCTGACATCAGCTTTTGACAAAAGACCAACCCAACAATTCACTAAATATATGCCTTATTATTACGTTTTTTTTTTTCACACCTCCACCGCCCCACCCCCCACCAGTCACCAGCGTGGGGTGAACCTCCCAACTTTTGAACCTTCGATTAGTTAATTGGTCCCTTCTATATATACAAAGTTGGGGCCTTAGGTAACATTGTATTTAAGCCCTTTTCCTATATTTTAAAGGGTGGGAGGAGTTAGGTGACCAGGTGGTCCGATTGGGGGGCGGGGCTTTTTCCTAATTAATTTAAGGTATGAAAAAAATGCCCAGATTGAGAATCAGGGAGATAATCAGAACTGCCAAAAAACTGCCGCTTTGAACAGTCTCAAAAGATTCTTTTAATTTTTAAGTTTTAAAATTGAACGGGATTTTGGTATGCAAAGGACAAATTGTTGAGTTGGTTTTCGGACATTTGGGTTCTGGATGGCACAAAGCACGGTGCGTTGTCGAGTACTTTGTGCTTCTTTTTATTGCAACATAAAAATTGAAGTATATTGTGTACCTTTTGGTTGCGTTGACATTGCTTCGATAATAAGGGAATTATTAAGATAATTCCAAAAAAGCTCAAAAATTTTATTACTTTATTTAAATATATCTTTACACTTTTATCACATTTAAATAAAATTTTAATTTACATCTAAATAGGTTTTTAATATTTAATTTACAATTAAATAAATTTTTAATTTTTAATTTTCTATTTAAATAAACTCTTAATAGAAATTAATATTTTATTTAAAATAAAATTTTATTTGAATATAAATCAAACGATAATAACTTATTTAATTATCGTATAAGTACAAAAGCTTAGTTAAAAATTTGTTTAGTATTTTTGCCCGAAGAAACGGTCACTAACAGATCGTAGAAAAGGAATCCAAGATGTTGTATTATTATATACGGTAGAAGGTGATATCGATGAGGTCTCGTTAGGCCCAGCTTATTCTATCCAATAGTAGCTCCAAGCTTTGTAAACGGGCTATGTTCATGACTTAATGGTCTGCGCACTAAGTTTAAATTTATGTTTATCAAGCAAGGTTGGGAACTGGGAATCTAACATAACTCGGCTACGGCATCCAAGCATTCGATTGATACATGTTCTCTGTATGAATGAACATAATTTGAATCTTTTATTTCCTAAAATTCTTAAATTTGATAAAAAAAAAACCATAATTCAAGCAATTATTAGAAAATGAACGTAATACTAATATAAACATAGCAAACATGTTTGCATTGATTTGCCTTTGACGTTGATTCTCAATTTCTTGTCGTCCCAATAAAAGGAAATTGTTAAAAGGCATTCATCGAAAACGTATAAGATGTTAAGAAATTGTATTATTGCTCTGTATTTGATGATAGATTTTTTATACCGTATATAGAACTTAAAAAAAAAATCATTTCAATATATTAAAAAAATAAATTCAAAATTTAATTGATATAAGAAAATCAGAGGTGACAAAATTAATCCGAACTAAAAAATTCACCTGAAAAAACTCGAGCTTAAATTCAAACTAAACCTGATTTGACTAAAAAGTCAATGGTTTGAATCCAATAAACCCAAACTCGAAATGACTTAAATTTGAAATAATCCAAATCTGAAAGAACCTAAACTTGAACTTAAGTGTGACTCAAACCTGAACTCAAATTTAATATTAAAAATAAAAATAATGAAACTATAATTAAATAATTTTTTATATAGCAAAAAGTTTAATTATTATTTTTATTTTAATATTCTTTGAATAATTTAATTAAATATTAAAAATTTAATTTATGTTTTAGATACGATGAAATAATAATTTATCAGAAAATAAATAATATTATGAACTTTGAAAACATTATCAATAAGGTGCATCTTTCATTTATCATATGTTCTTTATTTTAATTAGTTAAAGTCATTGAATATTGAGAGTTTATGTATTTTAGTACTAAAATTTTTAAATGCTTCTTTGAATATTATTTTTATTTTATTATTGTTATTTCAAGTAATGATAATTAGAGTATGATAATAGCATAACAAAGCAATAAAGTAAATTAAAAAATATGAAAGTTATAATAAATAATATCATATCCAAATAAATAAAAAAAATTATATGTTAGACTTAGACTAGTAACTAAACTTGTCCACAAGTTAAGCAGCTGGCACTGACCCGATAGGACCTAGGTCTTAGATTTTAAGTTTAAAGCTGACCCAACCCAAAACAATATTTAAAATCATATATATTTTTTAAATTTAATTATAAAATATATAAATATTAATATAAAAATAACTTTTTAACACTATCAACAAAGATTTGACTGTTAATGGGCAAGCCGGATCAAACTTAGGTCTGAGCTTAAACCTTAAATTTTTTTTGAGTTGGGATTGTGCTTATGAAACTAAATTAAAATTTTTTTAAGTCGAATTGGACTAAATTTTGACCGATACTTAAAATTTAAAATTATATAAAAATAATTATATTTAAAATAACATAAAAATAATATAAAATATATTTAAATCTAAATTAAAAAAAAACTCAAATAAATTTAAACCCAAATTAATTTTAACTTAAAAAATTCAAATTTAAAATCACCCGTTGCAACCTAAGACAATAAGAACGGTTAATAAATATCCTTGGCCGGGAAATGCTAAAAGCGGTGCGTTTAGCAATAGTGACGTGGTGAGATTTGATTGGAATTGAACAGTCGCAGAGAGTTAATAAAAACCGGTTCGGTTCAGCTTCAGAACCTACACTACTAAAATAAATACTTCAAAGTTCCAATTACTTTGATTCGCTGCTGCTCTCCTTTCTATAAAACCCTATAAAATCATCCGTAAAACCCCTTCAAAAGATTTTGAGAGACGCCGTTGTGGTGCTTCTTCATCACTTGTTTCCAATCCAAAAAGGAAAGTTATGGCCGACGGAAACGAAAAAAAACGCAAAAAGTTGGAGAAACCACAAAAGCAGAATCAGAAACAGAAGCGTGAGGCTGGGAAAGGAAGAGGAAAAGAAAGCACCGAGGAAGTGGCCAAAAGCGGCGTCCAAACACAAGCGAAGAATAAACCAAACAAGAAATTCAAACAAGTTTTCCCTTTCGGCAATTACAAAAACTATTACGGCTACAGAGTAAAATCTCCTTGCCTTTTCTAGTTTTTTTTTTTTTTTGACAAGTTAGTGTATTTTTTAAATGGATTTTTAATTGCTTATATGCTGGTTGTTTTAGATTGGACCAGGTCCTGAAAGAGAAGAAGATCCTCGTATTAGGGTGTTAAAGAAGGAGTGGTTTGAAGGGAAAGATTGTTTGGATATCGGTTGTAACAGCGGCATTATTACAATCCAGATCGGTACTTTTTAGTTTGCTAAATTCCTCCTTCCTTATCACTTAGTATTTGCTTTCATTTTCTTTATACTATCTTATGTTTAGTTAATTTTGGCTCTTAACTGGACTGTTGGAAAATATTTTTGCTTTGATTTGGTGTCAAATAGTGTTTTAATGAGGGAAAACAAGAAGCATTCTTGTGGAATGCTGTTTTGCTTCAGCCATTATGGTGACATACTTCCATTGTGTCTTGTCTCTTTGAGCTTAAAATTTTGACGTAAAAAAAAGTGATGTGAATTTGCAGTACTGTACTTGTAGTTGTACATATTGGGATTTATCATTTTGTTCCTACTGCTGCAGCAAAGAAGTATAAGTGCAAGAGCATCCTCGGACTTGACATTGATTCTGGTAAGAATCTAATAGTGGCCCCAGTATTGTGGAGAAGATTGGCATTTTATCTATATCTCTATTTTAGTTTTTCCTATTTGTAGGATAAGTTCAGAATGAGTTTGTCTCTCTATCTCTCTTCTTAATTTTTTTTGTGGTGTCATTCAATGAGAGCTGAGATGCTTTTATTTTATTTCTTCCATCATCGGAGTTAAACAAAGTAACGCAGTGGTGGAACATTTTTAAGTATAGGTGTTTGACATTTTCTAGCATGTTGAACATGGTCAATACTGGTGTAATCAAAGATGATTTGGGGATCATATTTTCTGTTGTGCCAATAAGGTTTGCCATTGACATCATTTTCATTTTTCTATATATTATATTTCTACCTGCATGTGGTGCTCCAGTGTTGAAGTTTTTCTGTTGTTAGGTTGAAACTGAAAGAAGACATGCAAATTTTCTTTTTGTCATCCTTAGGCCTGATCAAGAATGCATTCTGGTACCTTAGAAAATTTGAGAGAATGGAATCTGCTCAGAAGAAACAAGAAAATGATTCCAATATAAAGGCTGTACCGGAAGAAAACAGGTCAGAGCAGTGTACTACTAAATCTTCAAATGAAGGTGCAGACAATGGTTCAAGCAATCATTCTTCTGGGGAAAGAAATCTAACTGATATAGTTTCTTTTCGACAAGAAAATTTTGTGCTGAGTCATCGTCCACCTGATAAGTATTATGATACAATTCTTTGGTAAGTCTTCTCTTGTTATATTTATTCTCTTTTGAAATTGTAATTTTCCCTCTCAAAATTTTGAGTAAAGAATACATCAAATGAAAATGGAAAAGAGTGGGGACAGGGATTAAAGAACAATATTGTTTAAGATGGCAGCCTGAAACCATCTTGAAGCACTAATCTTTTCTACCACGATCTATGTAACCTATAAAAAGAACAACTAGACTAGTCACGGCTATTTGGAACCATCCATCAAAAATAATTCTAGTGAAAATTCTTTTAACATCTGTTTTCATTCTAAAATGACTTTCGGGTGCCCTGTGATTCAAGAAATATGGTCAATTATTGGCTCAATCTTCTTACTTATAGGTTGCCCTATGATTCGAGAACTCTGATTATTTGGCTCTTGGGTTTTAGTTAATCTGTAAAATGTGGTCATCTTTACTGCAAATTGGTGCGCATTCTATCAACTCAGCACATGAAAATGCATTTTTGATCTTACATGCAAGCGATGTGTCTTCGAACTTCAATTGAGCTTTAGCTGATAATTTTTTTTTTAATTGGTCTTCCTGTGCTGATTTTGTTTCAAATGGATTCTTCTGCAACACAGTTTGAGTGTGACAAAGTGGATTCACCTAAACTGGGGTGACGATGGCTTGATTACTTTATTTACAAAGATTTGGAGACTTCTACATCCGGTAATTTCACCCTTGTCGGGGAGAAATTCTTTTCGTTAATATCAATTTTCTTTTCACTTGCGCACACTCCCATGGAAGTATGCATGCACTATAGTCATCTGAACTGCGTATGATTGTGAGCAGGGTGGCATTTTTGTATTGGAACCTCAACCGTGGGAATCATATGAAAAGAATCGCCGAGTTTCTGAGGTATAGCTCTATTCTTCTTTCAGAATTATATTCATAAGGTGAGCCTTGAGTATGATGAGTGTGAACTGCATGCTTACTTGCTCTGAGATGTGCACCACTTCTCTTGTTTGTTCTTTGCCTCTGTTTACTAGAACATTCTATGATTATCGTAAGACTAAGACATTTAATAGGGCACTTCTAAAAATATCGACATATTTGATTGGTGTTCCTTTAGATTCATTTCTTGGCTAGATCCTCTGCAAAAATGTTTTCCACAATATATTGCAGACAACAGCAAGTAATTACCGTAGCATTATGTTCCGACCAGAGTGTTTTCAGGAAATTCTTCTGGATAAGGTATGTGTTGTGCATCTTTCATCTTTGCTTAATCATGCTGAGGTTTCTGGTTGGATAGAAAATTCAACTTGGTAGGCTTATGTCGATCATAATTGCTTCAAGCATTGTGCATCTGATTTGCAGATTGGATTCAGAAAGGTAGAAGATGTAACTTCAGAGTTGTCTGGCACTAGAACTGGTTTCGATAGACCAATTTTTGCATTCTACAAATGACTTTGTGGGGGGGTTCAAGACTTCCTCAGGGAGTTGACTTGCTTGGTACCTGATATGGATTTACAAAATGGTTGGCAATGGTACTGCCGCTTCCACTGAAATTATAGAAATTTTTGTAATATTGTGTAATTACCAAAACCTTGAATTTCGCTTTCACTGAAATCTAATGTACATCTTACTCTTATTATTTTTTTTTTTGGGCTATAAAGAAGGTGGTGGTTTGGGGATATCGTACTTTAAATTTGATTAGTGTTCACTTATTTCAATTTTAGTTCCCTCTCATTGCGTGGGTTAAATTTTTCAATAAGGAGCGAGTCGGTTCTTAATTCAAACCTCTTTAGTAGCAAGAAAATACCTTACGATATAAAGCTGTGCTCTAGTGAAAATCAGCAATACGTAATCCTTGATTGTTCCAAGTAAGCTGATGCTCATCAAATGAGATTCGAAGAGATCAAAGTCCTTGATTGATCTAGTGGATACTGTGAGTGGGGCTGACTCAATCAAGTTTAATAGAATACATCTCTGACCAACATTCTGATGTGAAAATCTTATGCCGAATAATCATTGCCTTGTTTGGAAAAAAAAAAAAAAGAACGGGCAGAGAGAGAGAGAGATGCAACGGCTAATTTTTCAGAAGATAATCAACAAGTAGTGTTCTTAAAAGATATTAGATCCGTTTTCATATGGGAAGCTCATTTCAGAACAACTGAACATGATATGCATTCCATACATATTATATCTTCGTCATCATAACAATAATAAATTACAATGAACAACTTCCATAAAGGCTAACATAATTAAAGAGCCTTATAAATACTATTTTACAAACACCACCGCACGCAAACACTCGAAAACATTTCTTTAATAAAAATACAAACAACATTATTAGTACCCAGTTAGAAATAGCCCACTCTCTTTTCTTAAGAAACTCGCACCTCGCACCAAAACAACTACTTAACTTCCAGAAATATTCCTGAACCACCTCTTATATTTAATTTACTCTTTCAAGTTAAAGTCCAACGACTCACTCCCCTTTACTCTTCAAGGAAGACTAAAATTTTACCCAAAGGTAGCCCGCCACTTGTCAGGCCTACGAACATAATATTTCTTATCATCCAACTTTTTAAGATTTCCCAAAACTCCATCAATGGTATAAACTGCATTGCTTGCACCACTTTCTGCAAAATAGCATATTTATCTTAAGTGGATTCTCATACATATCTGAAGGAGCTTGAAGCAAATGCTATACAGACAGTCAGCTGGTTTCAGATGCACAAAATCCTGCAAACGCAATAATAATTGGTGAAAGGGAATGTTTTTCTTCCCCCCCCCGCCCCCACCCTACTTCAAACTTTACACCATACATAACACGCTCTCAAACCCAAAGTCCAGCCTAGCCACATTTTAGCTCCTCAGATCTTCAGAACCCAAATAGCCACAGCAAATGCAAATAGTTGTCCGCTTGCTATTTTCTCTAATTATCCCAAACAACGTTTGCCGGATTTACAGGATAAGACAAGCTTGGTAGAGAACTAGAGATTGATATAATAGTGTCTGTTGGCACACTGCGTTCTCAACATTTCAGTCTGAGGTTATTTGCTCCTTGTAACAGAATAACTACTTCCACAAAATCAAGTTGAAATCAAAGGTAAAACTCAACTTTATGGCACGTGCATTGTTGATGTTTGCAGACTTGAGGAAAAGGCAAGATATCAACCATAACTAGTTTCTTCAATGTTCACCAGTCAGTATTTAGCAGCCCTTACTAGATTTTCCACGTTAGCCAGAAGCATATAGAGGGATATACGTTTTGATGTTCTTCAAATGCATCTCCGAATTATAATTTCCCTATTCCATCCTTCTAGCAGTAGTATCGTAGGCAGAAATGCATCCTGAGAATTAGCAGATAAAATCATAACTCATGCTACTAAAAGACAGCTGTTATGCCAATCAGATGTCAAAATGAAATTAAATTATCTAGCAGATAGTCATAAAATTCACATTTACATAAAACCATAGATACAAAGGTTGCTATGGGTCATTCTGACATCTACAGCATGGGAATCAAATAAGCTTCCGGCATCTGTATTCCATAACAACCAATTTTTATGATAAAGGAAACTGGCATTCTGGTTGAGCTAATTGAAATCTTCATATTAGCAGCAAATTTGCAGGTCCCAATAAAGGCACACTAAAAGCTCTCAACCAGACACAAGGAGAGAAAGCATAACACATAATCACCAAAATTCGCTGCCTCCATAGATGTATCGCTAGAATCTTCTTGTCCGTGATCATAACTAAGAGTATATTTTGAATATTTACACAATGATGCCAGAATACTAGCATTACTTGCAATTGGATAGAGTCCAACTTAACAGAAACTGATGTATGAGCTGATGAATTACCATTTTCATCATTTGGCAGATGAAATGCGCTGCAATGATGAAATCCAACTACTGGAAGGACCGATTTTATTTCCATGCCCATGGCCAGAATTGGCAGCTTCCGGGGGCAATGTTGACTTCTGCCCATTTCTTTTCGAGGTGCCAGCATGTGCAAACGAAGATGAGGGTGTACGAGGGTCAAAAATCTGTCCAAATCAAACATGAAAGTTAATAACGTGCAAGATGCAACAATGATCCCGAAATTTTAAAGCTTAAAATAAAATTCCTAATTAAGTCAAATCAAGGATAAAGTACTGTATCCAAAAATGTCTATACAAGTAAGAGTTTGATTAAAAAGCAAACAAGAATAGTAAGCATAAATTTCCATCTTATTTTGAAACATGATCGCAAACTTACATTTTTATCAACAGTAGTCTCAGAAATCAAGTTCTTTCCTGCTGCTGGTTTAAATTGCATGCGCACACCTGGACCTGAAACATTGTTTGATCTAATGCGCTCTGTAACATTGGTCGAATAAGTAGGATTGAAGCCTCCTGGAAGTTAAACAAAGACCAAATCCTAATTCTTTCCAACTAAAATTAACATCAAGAATAACAGAATTTGAAATTTCTCTAAAGATAATGATCACTGATGATTTCATATATATGATACAACCAAAATAGCAAGAATAAAGATGCAATACATAAAGAAAATTTTAGAAAAATCATTTTCAACATAAGTTTTTTTTTTTTTTTCCCAAGAGGAAAAATAAACGCATAATATTTGAAGTTTCTTTCAAAAAGGAAAACAAACTCAAACTGTTCACCAACCATAAACGCAGGAAAAAAGTGACACCAGATCAAAGATCTTCAACCTTGATGATCCCACCTCCAAACCCAAAAGCATAATACAATTTAGGTCCCTGCTTTCTACTTTTTACACATCTTCTAAAATTCTTTTACCCAATAAGATAAATCTCTCAAGACACAATTCACGCATTTGAGCACAAAGTGCATTTGCAGAACTAACCTTGATGATTGTCCACGTCCACTGGTAATGGATGGCTACTGCTACCTCCAGGAGTTGGCTGCAATTTGGGGAAATATAATATTGTCAGAAAGAATAAATGTTCCATTTAAAGGATAAAAACACCAAATCACTAAGGCAGGTCCAAATTTAAAATACCAGATATATACGACACTAAATGCTACAAAAAATTGTTATAAGTTTCAAGGAAAAGAAACAGATACTAACAGACAATCGGGGCTGAGGTCTACTTTTCTGTGCCTGCTGGTACTTGATGATTGTCCAGTCAAATATGTAGTCAAACTCGTAACCTACCACAAAAAAGAACCAAAAATTAGTTTGCAGCAAATTACAAAAAAAAATTTTCATTTACATCATTTCGTCATATTTTCTAGTTCAACATCCTTATACTTAGTCCAACAACCCAACTGGAAGTAGGCCTTTTCTTCCCCCTTCAATAGCATGTATTAACCAACAATTTCAAAGGGCATTCATCCTAGATGACAATCAGTTTGTTCAGTAGCATTGATTAAGCCTCATGCTTCGGAACAATGAACCCTTTCTGAACACAGAAGACTTAATAGTATACTTCGTGCTAATTATGACTACAAAGCAACATAGGCATTCAACAATTTCAAGCAAGGAAATGGTCAATCTATAAGCTATGCCACTCAAAAACCTCTTTAAAGAACTGCAAGGTCAAATGCACCCGACAATACCTTCACGAGCAAATAAATCACGGAAAAGACGCTTCAAGAATCCATAATCAGGTCGTTGATCAAATGTCAAGGAATGGCAATAATGAAAGTATGATGCAAACTCCACCGGATGAGACTTACATAGAACCTTGATAAACAAAAGTCAGAGGAAACAGAAGCCATGTTAATCAAGTCATGGTTGAACCGCAAGATACAATTGAAAGATTCATAAAACATAGACATACCTCAATAGGAGTGGACAACTTCTTCTCACATATTTTATCATATTTCTGCTTCTTTGTGGCAGCCTTCAAACCTTGCCATGGAAGGCTATACAATGA
The DNA here is from genome assembly GCA_029448705.1 of Adansonia digitata. Taxonomy (NCBI): domain Eukaryota; kingdom Viridiplantae; phylum Streptophyta; class Magnoliopsida; order Malvales; family Malvaceae; genus Adansonia; species Adansonia digitata. Next base: position 385,125 of record JAQSVH010000012.1, on the reverse strand, counting down.
AGCATTTTGGTCAGCTTAATATGCAGAAACAAATACCAAAATATCGCATAAAATAACAGAAAATAGTTAGCCTACCTTCCTCTAAGAAAATATAGAAGTACATAGCCAAGTGACTCCAAATCATCCCGCCGACTTTGTTCTATGAACAAAAACAATAGACAAAATATCCAAGTAAATGAATATGTTCTCAATTCAAGTTGTTGAGGAAAAAAAATTTTCTATAGTCTTTCATTACCTATTCCAAGATGAGTATTACAACTGGCATAACGTGCAGTCCCCGTTAAATTCTTGTTCTCTCTGTAAGAAGCAAAATTAGTTATGCCAATAACAGCAATTCAACACCGACATACCACAAAACTGTCAAAAAACTGGTTTACATCTAGCAAGCCTAAGAAACAAAGAGGCAAGTTATAAATAACAAACTAAACCCAAAAAAATACCTGTAGGGAATATGACGATTGGTTGTGGAGTCTCGATATCTTTTTGCAAGCCCAAAATCAATTATATAAACTTGATTGGCTTTCCGACCAAGTCCCATGAGGAAGTTATCAGGCTTTATATCTCTATGAAGAAATCCCTTAGAGTGAACATATTCAATTCTTGTAATCTAAAAAGATTCAACCATTAGAATATGAAATGAAGTAATTATTTATAAAACCAACAATAAAAAGAACACAAAATTTAGCTCACCATTTGATCAGCCAACATTAAGACAGTTTTCAGCGAAAACTTCCTGCCACAGTACACAAAAAGATCTTCCAAACTCGGTCCGAGTAAATCCAGAACAAGTACATTATCTTCACCGTCGACACCATACCATTTTATGTTTGGAATTCCACCTATGGATTAATTAAAATCATTAAAAAAGATTCCTCGTTTCATAGTTCTAAAATCTTGTTAATTTAAGTAGTAATACTACACTTACTTCCTCCTTGTAGAATATTGTACAATTTTGCTTCGTAAAGCAGTTGCGGATGCTTTGTTTTATTGTTCTCCTGTAACCGCCAAAACTAAATTAATAGCCATATAATATAATATAATTCTTCTTTTTTTTTTTTAACAAGAAAGTGATTTTCAATTCTAGCTCTCATTTCTCCAGCTAGAAAAAAGATAATCAGATCATAAATCTAAACAATTAAAATAAACTTACGATCTTAACAGCGACGATCTCAAACGTATCGATATGCGTAGCTGTCGAAACAAAATCAAAATCGTTAAAAATCACTTTAAAATATAAAAACACAAAAAATTAAAAGAAACAGTAAAAATCGAGGACGAGACGAACCGAGATAAATTTCACCGAAGGATCCACAGCCAATCTTACGACCGAGCTTGTATTTACCACCGACGATTCGTTCCATGCTTCAATTGGATCGACGAATTCGATCAATCAGATCATCAAAACTGGAGAAAAAGATTCAAAGGATTTTGATAAGGACTTTCTTTTTATTTTCTGTTTTTTCTTTAAAGAAACTGAAACCCCAAAAGGCAGAAGACTCGCACCAAAGGACAGAAGGGGACTGCGTTGGGTTTGAGAAGAAAAAATAAAGAGGATAAACATAAATTAAAAATGCATAGAGGGGTAGTTTGGGGATTAGGTGAGGTGACACGTTGACCTGGAGAGTATGGATTCTCGCGATAAAAAAAAAGGAAGAAGGGTAGGTAGGTAATCTAGGGGGTTCTTATTCATCATCTGCATTCATTCGCGTCGGATAAGGTTGGGATTTGGTAGCTATAGTAAGGGTAGTGTGGTAAATTAATTGATCTGTTTGCAATTTTTTTTTAAGGGACAAGGAAATTAAAATAGTGACGGCAGGCAAATCCGAGAGGCTGAGTATTCATGCTGCGGCTGTAGGCTGCGCCGCCCCGCGGTGGCTTTTGTACTGAAAGCTTCTTTGCAAGACTAGTCAAATGAAAGGCCAATGAATTTTATATTCAATGGATTGAATATATAAATTTATATATTTTTAATATATTAAATAATATTATTTTATCAAAATTAAAATTATTTATATTTATTTTAAAAAAATTTTAATATTGTAACGATTCATTAACTGTCGTATATGTTAATATATTTGGGATGCTTCAAAAATAAACTTATTAATTATTGTGTACTGTTTGGTTTCACTAAAATGATGCTGTTTTTTTGGTAATAAAAAGTTAAGAATATAGCTGGAATTTTGTTGACATTATTGGTTAGTTAAGGCCTGTCCAGTGTATGTAATTTTGTTGAGGGATCCACCTCTACCATTGATCTTTGTATTGTCTCATTTTGCAGTATTTTAATCCACGTATTATAATTTCGTCAAATTTAATCTTTGTACTTTTATCAAATTATTATTAAGAACACTGACCAAACCAATCCCTTACTGCAGGTTCCCAAACACGGAAACCCAGAATAAACGGTCCAAAATCGTCTTTCAAATTTTAGCCCTTAATACTGACAGCTAGGCAGACAGACAATTCACGTTCATTGAACAAATGGTGATTTCTCAATGTGTTGGAAAGCGCCTGATATATGGCACAAAAAAAAAAAAAAAGCACAAGGCCAATGAAAACAGGAAGAATTAATGTCTGGTTGCTTCTAACCATTCATTCAGCGACATGTAAAAGGATTTGAAACCTGCTTACAAGGAAAGACATGGTTCACATGAAGATATGCATGAAAGGCCGGGACTTTGAATGGTTAAGGATCAGACAAGTCAAAGAATAATAAATAGACATTTACATTTACTCTTATTTTTTAAAATATTTAGTACTTAAATTTAATATATATTCAAATAAAAATAAAAATAATTATTTAAATATATAAAAATTAAAAAAATTAAATATATTTATATTCGATATTTATTTTTAAAATAAGATTGCTTAGGGCAACTTTAGTATTTGCACAAGCTCTGATTCAGTCCCTCAAGTCTAGACTTGGCATTGAAATTAATCCCAACATGGACAAAATATTCATACATGAGCCAATTATTACAAAACTTCGTTGTTTTGGATAGATAAGAGACTTTATTTATCCGAGAAAGCAAGGATATGACCTGCTACAACGAATTATGTACGGTAACTATAACAAAACAGCAAGAATGAAAGAAAATACAATATATAATCTCAAAAAGAAAAAAAAAAAAACAGCATAAGCAAAAGATCTACAAACAATATATGTTCTTTTAATCTCCAGTTCTGACATTGAAAAACCTACTTATAATGAAAACAGTTTGATGGGCAATTAGCAAAATGAAAATGCGCGTAGGCTCGCAAAGCAAGAAATTTAAGCTGCGGTAATCGCTCTTTTTGACCGGCGGTCACAGTTTTCCACCTACCCGCCACAGATTTGAAATCTCTTTTTTTTTTTTTTATACACGTCTTAAGTCAGGTTGTAATTTTATAAATAAAGTAATAATATAAATTAATTAAATTAAATTTTAAATTTATATATTTTTAATTTTGATTAATAATATTTCCTCTATGGGGTTGCTTAGATTTATTGGTATTGTAAAATCTTGATAAATAGTGACTTTGAAGCTGCCGTATGAGCAAATAAATTAATATAGCAAACCTTATCTAGAAGCTACAATGGAATCAAAATTAATACACTATAATAGATTTCCGAATTGAAATAATAATCTCGTAAAACAAGCCATATATAGTCACAGATGACGACCAGGCAAATTTGCAAAAGTCTTCGTTTATATTATGGATTCGGTTAAAGATTTTTTTCTGCATATGACTTTCACAAAATTTGGCTGTAGATATTGATTATCAACATTTTCGTATTATTAATGCTTCCCAAACTCTTTTCTCTTGAGGGGCTTGGTGGACCATTGTAATGGTTGTATTGTAGATATTTTACCTAGGTACAACAGCTAAAAAAGCTATACACATACTCGTTCGTTCTTTCGATGATTAACAATTATACACATACACGTAAAGATATCTTTGAGGTTTTTTGATTTACAAGGACTTGGATCCCCAAAAAAAAAAAAAAATTTAACGCGAACATGATGTCTTTTCGTTTTTGCAATAATGATCATTCGAGTATCATTGGATACATCACTCCTGTATGGTCAAATGTGAAGACAAAAACAAACAGTGCAACTGTGCAAGGATTTAATTATAGGATTTGCAGTGCAATCAGGTTCTTTCTTGTTCACTTAGAGGGTACGTATCCCTGTTACTTCCTGTTTGTGAAAAGTTCATATTCTCCTCGCTAGCATTGCTAAATTTTGTTATGTTGCTAGAAATAAATATTATTTATTTATATTTTAAAATTGATTATACGAATGGATTAGATTAAATTAAATTTTTGTTCTAAAATAATGTTAATAAGCTTTTCTGGGTCTGGAATGATATGACTAATTATCGTTTCAATGATTGAATTATTAATAGTAATACAGCTGTTTCTGGGGGAATTAATACAGTATGCATAGCTTTTACACTGTGTATTGAAAGTAAGCAACTTTATGTATAGCGAAAGCAGACAAAACACGTCAAGGTCACTTGTAATGTACTGCTCCCTTGAGGTAATGATAAACAAAAATTTGATACAAATAAATTGAGACTGGAACCAGTTACCTTAACCTAAGAGTAGTAAATCAGATTAAATATTGCTTTCATTATAAAAAAAAAAAAAAAGGACCGAAGTTTCAACTCAACAAAAGAGAGGAAAATTGAAGAAGCAAAGGAAGATCACAGGAACCCTAATTTTCTAGGGTTTTATTTAGTTTTTGATAAAGTCATCGTATGATAGCTTATAGTAAGCATTGGGGTTGAAGAGATTGTTTTTCTTCATACATGTGAAAAATTACAGTCACAAAGGCTGCACTCCATTAACAGTTGATAGGAAACATTCTCCTTTTACCATATTTTCTCTGAATTAATCATCAATAGGTTAGAATATTTTCATGATTTAGGACTTGGTACCCTATATATTCATGCCCAATTAGACTGTCAAAATTACAATCTAAATTTTAACAAAGTGGGAAGTGGCTTGATCTTACGCATAGCTATGAGATAATTCAGGAGAAAATGCAATTGAAATCGTGCTGGTGATTCAGTGATATTGTGCCTATCCAAACTAAAAAAAAAGGATAATGATATAAAGGCTTTAAAGAAGGAATCTAATGTGCCCTGAACCTCTCAACTGCAATACTGGCACTTCTCTTTGTGAGTATGATTGTTAAAGATTTGACAATTGACACATTTCATGAAAAAATAAACCTTATATTTAGCTTATTATGTCTTGTCTGATACAGACTTCATTGTTCAAAGCCTATATCAGACAATCAATTTAAGATTCGAAGCCAAAACGAAACTAAAACTTTCCATGCGGTGCCTAGGAGCCACTAGAAAAGCAAAGTGCATAATTTTGAAAGTATTGATTCCTTAGGGTAAACTAATTCACCTTGTCCTTTCTCCTATTAATTCCTGCCACCTATTAAATCTCAAAAATCAAAGTCTATAATACCATAATCATAATATATCTATATTATACATATGAAACTGAGATTCAACTAAAGTACGTTTCTCTATTCGAAGAAAAATAAAGTATGTTTTGTTTGCCACGTATAATTTCTTGCTTGCCAATTGATTGGCTCCTCATAGATTCCTAGCTATAGTTTATCTAGAGGTTTGTTTAAGTTAAGAAAGATATGTTTTCCTGTTTGGCATAACCCTTATTTAGTGATTTGATCTTAGTTTCATTTCATTGTCTAAAGGCGAAAGCACCTAATCGACTATGAAGTGATCAGTTGTTTGCAACAATGCCACATAGTAAGTTCATGTATTTGAAGAAAATAAATTGGAAAGACATCCAAAAGTTGTCCCAGATGATCACTTTTATCTTAATTGAGAACCTTTAATCCCCACTTGGTACGTACATGGTTAACCAAAGTTTCCTTGACATGCCTTACTTTAATAAAGTGACTAACTATTGAACAATAGGACTAATTAAGGGATCGATTCCATGGATTTAATTTGATTTCATCAAGAAGTTGCTACCAGATGCTGACTGCTAACCTTAAAATAACTGAAATTTATGAGAATCATGACCTCTTAATCGTCGTGTCCTTGAAAATTCATGAACAAGAAGATCAAATTTTCACTATATCTCATGCAGCAAGTCAATCTACCTTTCATTGCACAAGATTCCTTTCAAATGAAATTCAAACAAGTTCATCAACTTGCTCAAGTTGTATGTGAATTGCAGGATCAACTCATGTCTTGAACTTACAATTCTAAGGTAGCTAGGAAGCATGAAATGCAGTCCATGCATTTAAGTGGCAGAAAAATTACTGATTACAATGACAGTCTGAGCTCCAAATCTAGCTTTTGTGTTTCACTTGATTCAGAATTCGGACTGCTGGATCCCAATGAATTGCTTTGGTGTTTCTTGCTCTTTTTGGATTGTGAATCCTGCAAATATACATGAAAAGGAAGCAAAAAAGGATTAAAGTAGGTACAAATTACAAAATCTTGACATCCCATAGGGATAGACTTAGCTTTTTCATCATTTTAATTAACATTTAAATGATGATTTATATATAGCACCTCAGCATGTAGGTTTAGAAGCTGCCTTGTCATGTTTGGTTGTTGTGCATAATGTTGATTGTCTAAGATGCCACTGCCGAGGTTCCAACTGTTGCAAATGATTGGAAACATTAATTATAAGCAAAAAAAATAAAAAAATTGTACCTAGAGAGAAAACGAGCTTCTAGGTAGAAAAATCAGATTTGCAGCAAAAGGGCATTCTTTAAGAAGAAACTGGAAAGTTAACTATATGCACCTTGCTGTCGTACTAGGTTGGGAATCACCATAATTGATGTTTGCTCTTTGATCATATTCACCAAGCCTCGCCTGTAATGATTAGGTAAATTTGGCTGATTTAGTTTACAATTCAAGATTGTACTGAGAATTATATTAATACTGTAATTCACAAGCAATCAATTCAATTTCCTTTCTTTTTTGCTCTTATTTACAATACTTCTATTCATAAATAGGGTCATTGATTTATCTAATACTGGGGGTGAGAGTAGGAGGCAGTGAAGATTTAGTTCATGGGGGAAAATTAGCATTTAGGGTTAGCACCAAGAAGTAAGCAAGAATAGCAACTTAATTCAAAGGATACATATGCAAAGAGTGTTTCGATTAAATATCAGAAAGAAAGAGGATAATTTTTTGTAACTATTTCCATCAAAACTTGTATGCTGTGTTCATGATGAAATGGAAAACATATATATAAATATAAATATAAATATATATATATATATCCACCAAAAATCTTCTGGTTTAGCTGCAGCACACTATATATACCTCATCATTTATTAGGAAGCAGCGGTTGCAAATGGGTGACACAGAAAATCATGTCAAAGATGCAATCAATTAATGACCCATCAACCTTTTTTTTTTTTTTCCTTTTTTGAATTTAAGTATGCACTTTGGAGAGGATAAAATAAGAACAGCTTCACCTACCATTATGCTGGGGTGGAAGACATAAGAAGTTGAGGAAGTTGATGAGGATGATGAAGATGAAAAAGAAGGTGATGCCACAGATGAATAACCTGTCGGCACTCTCATGTCTTCCTGCATGTACCAAATCATTGTTTTCTTCACCAAATTCCTCCATTTAAAAAAAAAAATCACCCTGATAGTCTGAATCTGATATTTAACCAGTTAATAAAAGAACCAAGAAAACCAAGAAAGGGTTAGGGAGGACAAAAAGGAACAAAAGCAAAAAAATGAACTACCTGATTGAAAATTGCAGGGTACGGTCCATGAAGAGAAGGATTGTAGCTACAGCCCATTTGTTCATGTAATCTGATCTTCTCCAATTGAGCAACCCCAAGCCCTCTCTGGGGTAGCTTAGGCTTGTCTGAATTACTCTTCTTACCTTTCCTTGAAGAAGACGACGACGACCCTCCCCTTTCATTTCTCATGCTTGGCTCCCCATAATAACTGCTACCCATTCTTTTTAAAAGTAATATATTGTCAAAGATGGAGAAACCAACAACAAGAAAGAAGAAAGCTTTGCAAATCCCAAGCTTTCTCTTGCAGCAAAACTTTCTGGCAATTAAAAGAGAGCTGCCAAGGAATCAGAGATCTTCACTGCCCTTTTTAAAGCTCTTTTGCACCAAAGGAATTATTGCATCGCTGGATATGATTTTGTGCAGATTTATTTACATTTATATCAATATACAAACATAGATTTTATGTTCTTTTTTTCCACTACCTCTTTGCCTATTTCTTTGAAGTACTTCCTTAATTATTTTTATTACTATATTAATAAAAATAGTATTAACAATAATTATTATTATTATTTTTAATCTATTAGGACTTTGAAGCCTAAGCCTGACAGCGATTGTCTTTTCCAAAATTGCGTTTGCCAAAATATTCTAACCCTACGCCCCACTTCAGTGCGTTGAACACTGGATAGCCTCAACTTTGCCTCTGCTGCATGAGTGCATGTCACGCTCCATGAAAAGCAGGTAAGACTAGCATTTCCCTTTTTTGACAGTAGAAATGTAGAATTTTCATTAAGGTATAAATATTTTGCTTGCATTTATATGTATATATTTCATTTGTTTATTTATTTGTTGTTCATGTGAGAATTTTTAAAACCCAAAATATATATATATATATATAATGGTCCTAATTATAAAAACTATCTATCAAGCAAACTAGCAAAAGAGCTTAAAAAAAACATTTTAAGGAAGAAAATTACTAAAATGTTGAGCCAAATGACATATAATTATATTTAATTGTAGATTCTAGAAATCTCGTTTACAGCTTTAACAGGGATTCCCTTCTCTTGATGGGAAATTAAAGATATACTTAGGATTATATCCAAAGTTGTATCAATCTTCAAAAGATTTTTTTTTTTCAATGATGTTTATCAAAGAGCCTTCAATGTAATATATATATATATATATATCTCTCTCTCTGTCTCTCTCAAAACAGCTTAATTCTCCTAAATATATTACTAGTTTTTTTTTTCTTGTTGAAATTATAAAATATAATTTTTTGGAAAATTATTGCTGCTAAAATATGTTGTAGTTAGTCTGGGAAGGAAAGAAAGAGAAATTATTTGGTTCGTTGTAAGATTATAAATGGAATTAATAAAGAGACATATTTTTTTAAAAAATATAGTTTAAAATTAAAAATTTTTATTGTTAGTATATATTAAATATGAACGATATAATATTAATTAAGATAGAGGAAAATGAAGCAAATTATAAAAATTTAACTTTATTTATAAAATTAAAATTATTTGTTATTAACGTATCGAATATGAAGAATACAAAGTTTAATTAAATTAGGGCAAATTAAGTGAAGCAAATCTAGTTGATTAGTTTTAACACATGATTTGTGGGTCATATTTTATGAGTTGTGTGTGAGGTGGAAGGGGGAAAGTCTTCAAATTTCTTATAATGACATGTGAACTTCTGCAATTACCAAAGAAACCCCCATAAATCCCTCTCCCAAACTATGGCACTTGCTGGGTAAATGCGAGCAAAACCCCCCTTTTTTCCCACTAAAAAATGATCAGTTTAGTTAAGCATCATCAATAAAAAAATGTTTTTATATAATATAATACCCAACGTTTAAACTCAACACAACTTGGAGACTTTATGAGTAATTTTGCTATTGGCTTTGAAGCTATCACCCAAGTTCATAAAAATGTCTTCCAAGACCTCCACTTTTGAATAGAAAAATTACGTACCAAATGTTGTATATATAAGTCTTTCAGAATTGTTAAGCACAAAAAATAATTCACGAACAAGACGTAAAACCTAAATTGAATATTTCCATCTAAATAAAAAATTATAATTAAATTTAAAATTTAATTAATCTTTTATCATATGAGAAATAACATATTAATCAATTTTTTTATAAAAAAATTATGATTTGAAAATAAAAAAAATTACAGATATTGAAATATGAACTTTAAACGTATTGATAAAATAAACAAAGCTTTTTGACGAAAATGTTATAGCATGCATCGATATAAGAGTTTTTCATTAAAATATATACATCAATATAAGAAGATAAACTTTGTTATTGAGTTTTGCAACATTAAAAATTTAAGAAGGTCAAATCGAGGGGTGGTATCAAATTATGAATCCCAATCCAAAGGTTTGTTAATTTATAATTTAGCATCTCCCAATCACTTCTTTTATTTTTTTTTCCCCAAAGATGTTTGAGACAAATGAGAATATATAATTTAGAGATTATTGATTAAATATCCTAAAAAAATATCACACAATTCAAACACTTTGTTTAATTCCTGAAGTTGTTATCCTTGTGGTCCCTGCTGCATGCAGGTCCATAAAAAAAAATGATTCGATTACCAATGCTATAGCTTTGATTCAAAACCTCTGAAAAATGCTGCCTTTGCTTAATAAATAAGATATATAATGACTATATCATTGTCAACAATACTTATTTAATTCAATGTCGTGAATCATATGATTCGGTTTAAATATATATATATAGTTTATGTTCAATACCTGAACATAAATTTTAAAATTTTTAAAAATAAATATAAATATTTTTATTTATTAATAAATAATATTATATGATTCGTTGTTAATGTATCAAATAAGTATACGTTAACACGTAAAAAATGAAATTACTTTCTGATTATAGACTTATTAGAGCATTTTGCTACGTGTAATATGACTCAGCTGACGTATGAATATTCTTGTAAACTCTAATGAGTCTAAATTAACAATAATTAATTAGAATAAAACATAAGTAAAGACTTGATTGTGGTGAGGAAATAAACATGTATGCAGATGATAATGTCTGATAAATAGCTTAACCTAAGCCTAAAACTGACCAACTGACCCCCTAAAAAGTGAGAAACCAAATTGTAATGATTATATACTTCATTCTCCACATAAATGATAATTAAATGTAGAATTTTTAATGTAATTAAGAAGAGGGAAGAAAAGGGGGGATTATGTTGAGATGGGTGGGGATTTGAATGAGTGATGGATTGTTAGCAATGATAAAATAATTGAAAAAACAAAACAAAGACAAAGTATAGTGGAGAAAGATGTAGAAGAGAATATCATATCCACTATAGATTTGTGGGCACATGCAATGCAAAAAAAACCCTTACAGGTTTGCATGCAATTACTTCACACGATTTTGCCAAACCAAATATAATCCCTTGGGAATCGCTGTGTCGACTCTTTCGATTTTAATATCGGCCAAAGGAAGCACCCCGGCAGCCACCAACCCCCACCATTTTCAAATCACCCCGTCAGCCTCGAATCCCATTTTAAACGAGATTCTCGGCCTTTATTTATTCTCAAATGGTACAGGGTACCTGTTCCAAATTGCTGTTCTTGTTAAGGGTTCTTAACTTCTTTTTTTAAAATAAAAGAAGTTATAGATTGTTGATCGAAGTTGGGTTACAGATTCTAGTACATATTTCAATTTCATTTACTAGATATGACATTTGAAAAACAATTGTATAAACAACTTAACCCTCTTTCTTTGTGATGATCAGTTCCATTACATCTCCCTCGCATAACTCTATCACACATACGCTTATAATAAAGATATTGTTTTTTTTTTCCCAGCACTCGGAAGTCCCTTAAGGTTTTATTGTCTAAGGGTTTGCTTCTCATGGTTAGAACCAAAGATTTTAACAGAGTTGTTGTATAAACCATAATACCAATTGAGACACAGATAACAACTAAATCTCAATGTATAGATTAACTTAGGAGAAACATTTTAAAATCCGATCATTACAATTTTTTTTTTTTCAAATTTATAGTCAAGATATGCGAGAGAATAGAGTTAAGGTTTCTTAACTTTTAGGGTATAAAATAAAGAAATTATGTAGAAAAGAATATCCTAAGATTCTTGGAAAACATTGATCCAACATGAGCTGGTGAAAGATACGTGTGATCTTTGCTTTTACCATATTAATAATAATTAACTTACTTTTTTTATTTAAACTTTCTTGTTCTACAACAATGTATATGGTCGTTTATTGATGCAAATTGGGTTTTCAATTCAATTGCTATGACTTAGAAAAGTTCATATAAACATTAATTTGCTTTGACTCTAAAAGGAAAAAGAAGTCAGATCAAGAATGTCCTTTTATTGCACAGGAAAATGTATTCCATGTTTATAATTAAAACATATAAAAGCATGACATTGCAGTTTTTTTTGGGGGGGGTATGGGAGGGGTTAATCTAATATACTTAAATATTAACGAAAAATGAAAAGCTAGTCCCTTTTTCAGACGATGATTATATATTCATTACACCAAAGCTGGAAATTGCAACTTTAACCTTCTCTGTAATTTTTAGTATCAATTTGATTTTTCATTTTGATGCTTTGATTTATGTAATATATTGGTTAATAATTAGCTGCAAGCTAGTGTGATATAATATGTGTCACTAACAAATTCTAACCTCAATTCCTGAAATGTAGAGATTAATGTCTTTAATTTGTTTAATATTCTTTTCCATGTAAATACATATGACAGCTTTGAAAGAGTCTGATTTCTATATAACATCTCATCGACTCTTCAACTTAGACTTGTATAAAAGTAAATCAATTCATCTAACCCATACTAAATCGAATCTAGATAAATATTTTAAAAAATTAAATAAACTTAATTTGATTTAATTTATTTTTATTTAAATTTATTTATAAATATTTTTTTAAACCACGAACCTAACCCGACGCCATATGTCTTTTTTTAGTGTCTATCTTTAAATTTAATTTTCCAATTTAAGATTTTTGTGTTACTTTCCTAGCTATAAATGCCAACAATTACAAGTCTACAACTTCTGGCGTGAACAATTAAGAAAATATCCACAATGTATATATTTGCATGCGTAGAAAGCTACAATTATATTCAACCAACTGTACAGCTGCATCATATTTGTTTTTACTTTTGACAAAAATATACACTAAAATGCTTTAGATAGTGACCAAGATACCATGCTTAGTTAATTAATTAATTAATTAATTAAAAAAAAAACTGAACCTGCATGAATGAAAAACTTATATCTCTTTAATCAGTTTTGCAGAGAGATGGGTCGAGGAGAAATATTCCTTAAATCCATGTTTAGCTTAGGTGGAAGATTTTCTTTCTTATTTTTTAAAAGATTTTGTTAAGGAGTGTTCTCTAACTTTTAAGGCACTTCTTAAAATTTATTAACCTATTTAAAATGTTTATATATTAAATGCTAAATTTTATAATTAATAGTATAAATCTTAATACATTAAAAAAATAAATTACTTAATATAATAATTTTAAATAATACTGGTTGACCCAAACTTTTTGTTATAAATAAAGGTTATACGTGTTGGCAGAACTGGACAATGGGTACCTTGGAAACTGCAAGAAGAGATTCTGACCCACTTGTGGAAGATGCTGCGTAAGTTCAATACCCAGGCTGTTCGGATATGGAAGAAAAGAAAAATCGATAGAAGAATAGTTAAAACATAATATAAATATAATTTTAAAATGTGATATAAAATGATATAAATATATAAATATATTAAAATTTATA
>JAQSVH010000012.1:358112-371484 GCA_029448705.1 Adansonia digitata | reverse complement strand
AGTTAAAACATAATATAAATATAATTTTAAAATGTGATATAAAATGATATAAATATATAAATATATTAAAATTTATATAATATATAATATTTTAAATATGAATATAATATAAAATATATAAATATTATATAAATATACAATTAACGAGATCTATTTTCATGAGTTCAATTGGTGACTTTGGAAATGTGGGACTATCAATGAATTTGGTCCTCAATTGCGTACCAAAGTCATTGAATATACCCCTTATCAGAAAACCAACATCCCCAGTGATCTTATGATCTATCTTGGATATGGTTTTCTGATGTTGTTTTCAATTTAGAAATCCAGAATGATTTAGCAAATCTCTAGTTTATAATTCCAATAAATATGTTTCCCTGTAATGATCTTTGGTCCATTATATATATATATTGCATATGGAGAATCAATAATATTAAGAAATAATAAAAAAGATCGATCCACATTATTTACCCAATTGGAAGTTTATACTTACAATGAAAAGAGTTAGCACCACATATATTTTGATAGCCTCGATAAATTTTTAAGTGCAAATGTCAGTCCAACTAGCTTTTAATTTATGCTTTGTTTTTAGTTGTTCAACTGCGCATCTAACTAATTTATTTTTGGAGTAAATTGCATGGTTAATTATTTATTTTATTTCACTATCTTTTTTATTTGATCAGTCATCTAAAAGAAGCAAGGATTTAATCATATATGTTACAAAAATCTATTTTCGTCATCAACCGTCCAACGATTGTTCAATATTAATATTTTCGTGTGATTTATCATGTAACGTCAGCTTAATTGCCACGTGGCAATATATCTTTCCTTACAAAGCCAGGCGAAGGATTGAATTAAAACGGAAAAAAAAAAGGCCCAAGAGAAAAAGTAATATAGCCCACTAATAGATGTTGGGCCATGTAGCCGCGAAAATGTAAGCCTATATTAATCAGCTCGGCTTTTCACCTTTTAGCCAATAGAAAACTAAAGGCTGAGAAACAAAATCTGTAGGAGAGCCGAGCCGAGCCCATAATCTTCATCATTTTTTTTAAAATTATCATTATTTATTTTTTGTATCCATAGTGATTTTAGAGCGCCGGCTCTCGTTTCCGTCTCTTTTTTTTTTTTTTTTTTTTAAGTAACACTCAGTTTCACTTTACAGTGGCAGTCGAAGGTGACGTAAAGAGAATTATCTCTTAGGTTTCTGCTATTCTTGGTCTTGGTACCTCTCGCTCGCTGATAATTCGTTTATTTCGAAGCATTTCGAAGCCAATTTGGTTCTATTTCCTTTTTTTTTCGTGTTCTCTTTTAAGTAATAGGGTTTCGTTTTATTCTCAGTTTACTTCGATTAATCTCATTGATTCCTGTTTAACTATATTATGATGATTGTTATTACTAATATTAGTTACTGTTTGATTATAGAAATCAACTAGTTGAGGGGGAAAATGGTTTTGTCGGATGATGAAATCAAGAGGTTGTTTCGAATCCGAAAGACGGTGTTGCAGATTTTGAAAGACAGAGGTTATTTCGTTGGAGATTTTGAGATCAACATGTCAAAAGAACAATTTATTTCCAAATATGGTGAAAACATGAAAAGGGAGGATCTTGTTATCAATAAAACTAAGCGAAACGATAACTCTGATCAGGTATGCCCCAAATTTTTCTCAACTTTCAACTCAATTTTAACAATTAGTTTCAAGTCATTTATCTATTGCTTTTGGATTTATAGTAATATGGTGTGATAGTTGTTTGAAAACTCATTCTTGTTTAGGAATTTTGATCTACATTTGTCTTTATACGGAGCCTTATTAATTTAAGGGTTTTAATTTTTGTGCACTAGATCTATGTTTTCTTTCCTGATGAAGCCAAGGTTGGTGTGAAGACGATGAAGACATATACCAACCGCATGAAATCGGAGAATGTGTTCAGGGCTATACTGGTTGTACAACAGAATTTGACTCCTTTTGCGCGGACCTGTATTAATGAAATTTCTTCCAAATTCCACTTGGACGTTTTCCAGGTCAAATTTATTGCTTTATTGATATTTGGGTTCCACTTAGTCATCATTATTCGTAGCGGTGACATTCTTAATCAAGGACTTGCACTAACCAATCTCTCTCAATGGGATTCTTCATGTATATTCTTCTGTGGTGGAAAGCTTTGTGGCGAATGATTCATTTAATTAAGTGTACTTTCTTGAGCTTATCAATATGGTAGTCAAACGCTATACTACAGGTTGGTGTAATGGATAGAGCGAATTGCTTGTTTAACCTGATGAATACCATTCTTTTAGAAATTTTGCTTTAACATCAGTATATATGTCAGTAATGGGTACTGAAGGAGTGATGTTTTAAGTTGTTTTATTTTTAATTTTTTTGACTTATTCTACTTTTTTATTTGAGGACTTTATTTCAATCTCATTTTAGTAAATATAATAGGCCAATTTTTTAAACTTCCTTCTATCCATTTTGTCTGGTTTTTGAACTTTCTGGATTTTTTATACATAGATGAATGGATGGTGGTCAAACAATTCAGCAGTTAGGCCTTGGTTAGACTCTAAGATGTTGCGTTTATAAAATCTTTCTTGACTTATCATAGGATAAGCATTTGATGTGTCTTATTTTTGGTACAAAATCAATTCAAATGCTTGTGAGGATTCACACATTCCTCTTCTTTAAATCCGTTTCTCCAAATATCTTGCATGCTTTTATTTTACTCTTAATGTGATTCTTATTTTGAACTTCGTTGGCGCGGGAATCAGAGCTCCTCGTCAATGTAAAAGAACATTCTCTTGTTCCGGAGCATCAGGTGCTTACTAATGAGGAGAAAAAGACTTTGCTGCAAAGATATACTGTAAAGGAAACTCAGGTTAATTTATAGTAACCTTAATTACTATATATTGTTAGATTCAAAGTATTGTAAATTGATTTACAGAAATTGCTGTTGGCCTATGCGATATTAGTTGTCTTATAGGTTATACTTCATATATTAATTAGGTGTATGAGTCGGGTAGACAAGTGCCAGATGTAATACTGATGTTAGGCTGGGTTCCCATTGAAGCGTTCCATGGTAAATGACTGGAGTATGGTAAAACTAAGCCAGTGACCTAGACAAATTCTTAAAAGATTTGAGTATGCTTGTGCATTTTAAAGTTTGAAATGAAAATCCATCAGTTTCTGAAAAAGACAACCATTGTTCTTATGCAATATTGCAAACTGGGGTTGTCATTTTTTGCATGCATTTCTTTTATCTTTTACAAATCCTTATCAGTTTGGGATCACTTTGTTTTTGGAATGGATTGAATGCAGCTGCCTCGTATCCAGGTGAGCGATCCAATTGCAAGATATTATGGGCTGAAGCGTGGACAAGTGGTGAAGATAATTCGGCCTAGCGAGACTGCTGGTCGTTATATCACCTATCGATATGTTGTCTGAGCATGTTTCCTGCCAAATAGTATTTTACTGCTTTATTTAGAACTAGATAGCGGCTTTTTCCAAAAAGCACAGCTACTCTTCTTAAAGCCCAATGGATTTAGTAGTTAGGGCCTGAAGACAGCTATGATGTATTGATGTTAGTTGGAATGTAGTTTATGGGTTTTGTTCAATAGCATCACTTGTAGCATTAGTGTTATCTCTTAGCTATTTGTGTTCCAGTTAATGTGTATTCTCTTCATCACAATATGTCATTTCGGAAGTGTCAATTAAAAAATGAAATTCCTTAAAAAACTTGTTTTTCATTTTTTGGTAACACTAAAGTATTTCAACCCTCTGGCATTCGTCACTTGGGTTCTTCAAGCTTGTAGATTAGTGAGAGCTGAAGGAATAGATGATTTTTGTGCTCAGTTAAAAGCTCTCTTCTTTAAGGTAGTTGGGTAATGCCAAGATTGGAGTATTTGTGTGTGTATGTATATAATTGATAACATAAAAGATAGCTGAAAACTTTGCCAATGAAGTGCAGATAAGCATGTTCATTTAACAAATAGTATAATTAGGAATGAACAGAGTTCATAGGTCAAATTTCATTTGAACAAAAAATTCAATGTAATGGCTGTTACAATTCATTCAACATCTATTTCTTTATTTTATTAAGAGAAGTTAAAAATTAGTTTCCTCTCAAGCCCACCCACCAAAGGGCAATTACAATAAACTTTATATTTCATTCTTTTTCCTTTCCACCAGAAAAAAAAATGGCGTGTAAGTCTGGGAAATAGGATGTGTGTTCTAGCTACAGAAAGGGCACATTCATTCCGACGCAGCATTCCATAGCTCCTCCCATGTGGTCAATTTCTCTCTGGGTTTATTTCTCAAACTCCCTAATCTCTTCTCTTCCTTGTCAATTCTTTCCCAAGCACTGAATGGTACAACTCTGCCATTTCTATTGTCCAAAATCCGGAGGAGTCCGTCCCTTCCAGGTTTCGGCAAGCTGGCTGTTGATGCTAACATGCCCTGTTCAAGGTCTTCTGATACACTTGCAACCTACCATAAAAATTGCGCAGTTAGCAAATGACATATAACTCTTAAACATTAAAACTAAGCAAAGTTGCTCATTGTCCCTAAAACGAGCTCAAAATATTTGTTTAGGTAACATGAGAGAAGTTACAGTTTCCTCGGCGCAGTAAAGATTCGTAGCAATAATGCCAGTTGGTCCTCTCTTCAACCACCCACAGACATACAAGCCACTCTCGAGTAATGTAGGATCTCCTGAATTATCTCTTAGAACTCGACCTTTAATATTTGGAACCACACCTGGAGAAATATAGAACGAGATTAGAAACAAGCTTTTTGTTTTCTCTAACGTTTGTTAAGAAAGGCTTGAGCTGGCCAGAGTAATTTTATAAAAGGTACATTGCTGATTGCGGAAAAATGTAGGAAATAATACTAGTTAAGCTATTCTTTTGCTTTACCCTTCTGGTTATCAAACGGCAAACCATCCACTGGCACTGATTTATAGCCAATACTCTTTAGCACAATCCTGCCCAAAACAAGGAAAAAGAAAATTCTATCAGCATGTGACACAACACTGTTAAATTTCAGCAAGAAAGCAGGTCATAAACAAGGGTTTTTAACTTGCTATAACTCAAAACATTTGCCTTTTGAACAAGCAATCAGCAAGGCACCTTTTAAGTATTAGAACAACATGAAGCGGGGAAAAATAAATGCTAAAAATATCTACAAGCAAGTCCCTCAAAAAGAGTAGGAGAAAACATCAATGCTGTAGATGGAAATTGTATATTTTAAAAGTTAAGGCCCGGATATACAGGGAGGAGAAAAAAAAATTGAAAAAGAAAGAAATTACCCACAAGAAAGATTTTCAAATTGTCCAGTACCTATGGCAATCTGTTTTCCGGAACCAATACCTACAAAATGGAGTTATAAAGGACCAAGTTACCAAACGATGTAAAGGGATCATTTCACTTCTGTTTCACAGCTTTAAAAACATCCATCAAGAATTTGTAAACAAGAAAGATAGAGAGCACATATACTGCAAAAATTTCAGAGAGCCAAAGAGAGCGAGATACCTTTTAGAGCTGTCTTCTCGAGATGCACCCCAGAAACATATCCCTTTTTGTCATATGATTCTAGAAATCTATCAGGTTGATGGAAGAAAACAAAATGAAGTTCACGTTGACCTGAACCAGGTTGACAAGGTCCAGCAATTGCTGCCTTTGAGAGTAACTCATAAATCCTCCGATGAATACGACTGTTTTTCATTTCTTCCTTTACAAAAAGACAGCACAGAGATAGAGAAAACATAAATAGAAAAATAAGAAGCTGAAGAAGCAAATGAAAAGGGTAGGTGGTATCCTTTTTACAATAATTATTAAAGAGATGGCAAAAATGACCTAATGATATCCCCTCGTGAATACCCAAATTTTAGAACAAGGAACTTTTAACTCGTAGGTCTCAAGTTCAACCTTGGAGGGAATGAAGGGCAATGGCATGGAAAGGATACCTCTCATCCCTTGCTCCAAGACCTAGTCCCCCCACCCCTCCCACACCAAACCCCCGATAAAGTCCTAAAAATAGCAAATACCAACAACCATTATCACTCTTTCCATTGAAAAGAAAATGATGAACATTAGTTTCAAGAACCGGCAAGCATTTGAAGGTAAGATGTACCTCATCTGCTGGGGTTATCTTCAAATCTGCTTTCTTTATGTGAATATGCAAATCTTTAATACCTGCCAAAAAAATCAGAACTTCTCTAAATTCTGCAGATTTAGGACAATTTTGCACTTCGCCATCAGCAAGAATCTGAAAGTATTAATAGCCCATAGACCCAAGATGAAATATAGCAATAAGTCAAATTTCAAATTATCAGAAGTATAATAACCACCCAGCATGGAGTGTCAATAATGGATCATTTGACAATGCAAAAACTACATCAATCATCCTATGCTAAAACTTTAAGATTTCCATGTCTGGTTGACAAATACTCCTTAGTCTACACACAAAATGGCCAACACCATCAATTCAAAAATGGAATTATCAGTTTGCCACTTGAAATTCTACAGTGAATGAAACTTTAGTTCAGCATCAGTCCATATTCCTGGCCAAACAGCATCTCCTTATTTAAACATTCTAGACATCCAGATTAAGGAAAAGAAAAAAAAAATGTATCCCATAGAAATTACCAAGAATTTCCCACAGCTCTTTTGCAGTACAAGCTGCTTGGACTGGTCCACGTCTTCCAACCAGATATACTTTCCTGTAGATAAAATTAAGTTTAAAGATCTGATAAATGGCTAACAGATATATGCATTTAATTTTAAGGAAGCAGTAAGAAACCTTATAGAGCTTTGCGCCAAAGCAGTCAAAGCATGGCTGGCAATATCAGTGGTTGCCAATTCAGATGTTGGTCGTAAAAGGATACGAGCAACATCAAGAGCTACATTTCCCTGAAATGTTAATACATCATAACTACAGCTATTTATACTCTATCAAGCATATTGGGGATCAAATCCATACATAACAGTGCAGAATAGAAAAGCATTGAAAATACGAGTTTTGCATTGCTGTGTGAACAGACATAAGCCTAGCTGGCATTCCTGCAAAGTACGAAACTATTCAGAGAAAAAAATACAAATTGACAAAACAGTCACTTCCAGGGACTCGGAATTAGAAAGTTGCGTAAATCTGACATAGAATACATCCTCAACAGATACCAAGACTTCTAGAGCCGCCTTGAACAACAGTCACTATTAGCAAGTTTTGGATATAAATTATCATAATATTTAATTTATTTCCTAACCCAAATCTTGATCTTTATTCATATAATTAATAAAATTGCATATATACAAATCATAAGTTTTGATAATTTTCATTGAATATATCCAATGAATGCCTTCAAAAGCATACCTGAACTTGGAATGAATGTACAAATCTCATTTGTTGAAAGTTGAAACCAATCAGACTCTGGTCAAATCCTCTATCATAACAGCCCTTAATACTAAGTTATTAACTAATGCCTCACAAATTCTTTTCGTGTGTCTTTGATTCCCCTGGAGTTGGGACTATGCTTTATCCAACTGGAATTAAATAGCTACTAAACCACTCCCAAGTTTGCAACTTAAATGAGAATAAGAATCTTAAAACCACCAGCCCAAGTATTTTGCTACAAAGCAAACTTCATAGCAATATATAAAAAGATAAAAAGTACCTGACCAAGGATAACAGCTGTATCTGTGCTCTTCAAGTCAGGGTCCAGGTTTCTTCCATCCGGGTGCCCATTATACCACCAAACAAACTCTCTAGCTGAATGTACCCCTTTAAGATCCTAAAAAAAAAATTGCTTTACATGTAAAATTATGAGCAACAGCCATTACAGCACCATTTAAAAAATCCCCACTTCCACAGATTCGAAATCATCAAAAAAAAAAAAAAAACCATTAAACTGTAACAAGAAAACTCTAATTTCCATCGAACATACTTCCCCAGGAATACCTAGAACTCTGTCACTTTCCGCACCATAAGCAAGCACAACCTGCTCAATTAAATTCACTATTCATCAAGGTAATCACAACATTAACTGTTACTGTTACAACCTACAAAACGAACTCTAACAACATTCAGTATTCTAACGTCTTACAACATGGTAAAGCTCCCGAAGCTCCGCGAGAGAAATGGAAGATCCAAGAGCGATATTCCCCAAAAACGAACACCGTCCATTTTGTGCAACCCGAGAGAACTGATTAATCACATTCTGTTGCAAGCATTATGCACAAACTAAGCTCAATTACGAATAATATTCTAGCAACAATAGAAACCTAGGGAGTGAGGGAAAAAAAAAAGAAAAAAAGGAGGCACCTTAGTTTCTGGATGATCAGGTGCCACGCCAGAGCGTACCAATCCATACGGCGTAGGTAATCGGTCAATGATGTCAACTTGTGATCCTTGATGCGTCTTCAACATCTGGTGAATTAGTTCGGATTAGAAAAAACTAAAAACAAAAATCGTAAAATCAAATAAGCACAATCATAATGCGTTTAATTTAGTAAAATAAGTTAAAAACCTTTTCGGCAGTGTAGAAGCCGGCAGGACCGCTTCCGACGATGCAGACCCGTAATGGATGAGAAAGAATCGAAAAGTTTCGCCATAAAAATTGTTTTGCTCCAAATACAGCCATTTTTATTGTTGTTTCTTCAAAAATCAAACAAAGTAATAATTGAAAATGGAAATGGAAATGGAGGTTTTTGGGAGGTTTTGGAAGAGAGGAGAACACAAGGGTTCCTAATTTGTCGAACTTCAAGATTGGGGAAAGAACTTCGATTTGGGCTTCATCGTCCGATATTGAAGTTGGGCTTTTCTATTTGTTTTCGGCCTCGGTGTAGCCATGGGCTTATGCCCAGCTATCATATCCCACTTTTAGTAGGCCAGTTTTTTAAACTGAAAAAAGACTTAGAGGTGAGCCATTACCATTAATAAACTGAATAAAAATTTGAAACCGACCGAATCAATTGAGTTCCTTTCACCCATAATAACGGACCATTCGCTGTGTTTGTTCGGTTATAATAACCAAATAGCAACCTCCAACTCTCAGCATCGAGGAACTTGCTTGTGCAGAGAACTTAGTGTGGCTATGGTGAGCTAGTGGCAGAGGCATGCAGGAGATATTAAAAAACTTCTCAAATCGGTGATGATCTGAAATGAAGTTATTAAACCGATTAACGTTTGAAAATATTTATTTGATTTGAAAAAGTAATTTTGACAAATAATGGCAGTTGAGCAGAGGCCTGAGATTAGGGTTATTCGAGTTGAGAACCTGAACGCTGAGATGACACAATGGCAAGGACCACGAAGCCAATGCTTTAAATCAAGGGTTTTTTGAGTTTGAAATTTTGAATCGCTTCAGATGAAAAAAACCCACTATTTATTTCCTCTTCATTTGCTTTCAATTTCTGGTGAGAGGAAACAGGAGTTCCGAAATTTTGAACCCAAAATGCTTCCGATTTCAGAGGGAATTTTGAATTTTGCTAAATGCTATGGAGTACGGTTGCACGGTGGGTTGCCAGGGGTGGAGAAGTAGGATGGTTGGGCTTGGGTAATGGGTATGGGCTAATGCTTGTTGGATTAGGTTGCTTGGTTTTGGGTTTAGTTAATTGGGTAGGTAATGGGGTTATGTTGTTCAGTTTGCGTTCAAATAGAAAATATTATTAATACTACTTTTATTTTTTATTTAATGTCAATTACAAAGCATAAAAATTTAATCAAATAATGCTTTGTAATTGTATGATTAAATTTGTATCTTTTGATTTAATAATATCAAATTCAATCAACCATTTTATCATTTTATAAGTTTCTTTTTGTCTTATAAAATATCATACTGAATTTTTTAAAAAGAAAAAAAATTATGGGGTTTTAATTACGTACAATTAAAAATTAAAAATTATAAATAGTATTATAAGATTCAAGTAAGTTCACAAATCTCAAATTTATTTCCCATATTCAAATATTAAAAATGTTTCTTATGATAAAATAAAAAAAATGATTTAATTATTTTATTTAGTTTCGAATTAAAATAATGTGATTGCACTAGGTGAGTGGTTAATGGCTATGCCCCCTTTCCTCAAAATCTGTGGATCTCTGCTGCCCCCACATTAATCGATTTGATTAATTCCCCTTCAGCTAGGTTTCATGTACTTAATGATCAAACCAAACAGTCTGCTCTAAAGTTTACACTCCATATTTAAAAAAATATATATATATCAAATTTATTCAAATAAAATGACAAACTTTCAAAGACTAATTTCAAGTTAAACTAATAGCTTTTGTCAATGCCACCTTTCGTGTCAAATATGCCTAATAATACATATGTTATAAAGAATTCGTTTTTTATATATTATTAGTGAAGTTTAAATATCATATCAATATGATTAAAATTTGATAAATATTTTTAATTTTTTATTATAAATACATAGATATATGGTATACTATTAAGGCTTTTAACGAAGTTTTTAAATTTCACTAATAACAATTCAAATAATAAATCCTGTTATTATGAATGAATGTATAACTTGCACTTGTTGAAATTTACGTTAGTTATCATATAATAATGATGTGAAAACAAACTTCACTTGTAAATTCAAGTATATCTTGAACCTTCTTTTATTTACCAAACTTTACTGGCATCATAAGCAAAAAAAAAAAAAAAAGTTATCAAGAAAATAATGATTAAAAGTCATTGAAAAGAAAGTAGTAAAACAAAGATTCGATATCTTTTAATTTATGTAAAGATATTGTGTGCGTTTTTTTAATTGTATAAATATAAATATAATATATGTATTAAACGTATTATATTTATTTAATTATTTTTATATTTATTAAGCATATTATGTTTAATGTCCAAGATTATTAAGTCAAACAATGAGATTGGAGGCTTGAAGGTTCGTATGATGTTTTATCTAACGTAAGAGTAAAGTCGTAAAAATGGGATGGTATTGGGCAAGAACTGATATATTTTGTGAGATGATTTTTTCTTCTTTTTTTTTTTTTTTTTGGGGAAAAAAGGTAGAAATCATTGTTTGAGAGTTGGAGATTTTAAGCAAGTAGAATGTGTAATTTAGCTTAATTTAATTGATTATGAAAAGTTAAGGAATTTGGACCGTTGGTCTTCAGAACTTAGCTCAACAACCGAACATTAGAGGTCAACCATAGGCAAAAATTGTGACCTATAACTGCCAACTAAAACCAAGTTAATTAGGTGAAGAACAACCATCATAGAGTTATCCACATCATTGTGTTTTAGAATTATATCTAACTTTGTCGGATTTACATGACCAAAGTATCATTAACTGTTGACCAAAGGAAACAATTGTGAATTTTAGAATCGATGCAGCTTCATGAAAAAATTAGCACAATAAGATTTTTTTTTTTTAAATAATTTTATAATTTAATAATTTAACTACCAATAAATATGATATATTTTCAAGTATACTTATACGTATAACCATGATGCCGAATAATTTTAAGCTACGCAGTTTTTGTCATCACATTTTCAAAGAGGCAACCTACCATAATTTAACTTCCTTGAGGCCGCACCTAACAAAGTTGGAAGGACCCATTTTATAGGGGGTCTCCCAAGCAATGGCCCATTCGGACATAGGTGAGACTCCTCCATGGTTTGAAAAGTAAAAAAGGCCACTACCATGGCCATTGATGGGACTCATGGTTCGGGCCACAAATTGACATGGGTTAGATACGTCATTCTTGATGTTAGGATGACGTCATATTATGAACAATAAATAAATTGTTAACCGTAATCATTAAACATGGCTGAAATTCTAATTAATAGTTTTCACTTAGATTTAGTATAAAATAATAATTAAATAATATTTAATCAATTATTATAGTTAAAAACAATTCTCAATCAAATGCAAATATAAAAAATAAATAAATCCAAATATAAGCAATTAAAACGAAAAGGGAGCGTAATAATTGCAGTGTGGGGCCCAGGTTGTACACTTCTCTCCTTTATTTGAGAGTAGGGAGGCAAAGGCGGGCTAAGGTGGGCCCACCCACTAGCCAGGCGGTATAGTCCAAAAACTTTAAGTCCCTTTCAAACTCGTAAAAGCCCAAACAGAAAATATTTAAATAAAATAAGTAGAATTCTATATGTATATTTGTGCCATTCGCAGACCCTAACCTTGGGCCCACAAACCGAACCTCTGACTTGTTTACAATTAAAAACCAAAGGTCAATCTCAAATTCCAGTTATTTAATTTTTTTAATTAATCATCATAATTTGCCTAATTTTTATGGGGGGTCCAATAATCATATCTAAATCCATATTTTAAATGACTTATTTTTTATATGTTGATGATAGTATTTTTTTTTAATTTTATAAATAAATAAAATTATTATATATTTTATTTTTAATTAATTTTTATTATATTTTAAAAGTATTTCTCATCTATTAATCTTAATTATAAAATAAAATAATTTTATAATTCTCTTTTAAATTAGCTTCTTCTTTTTTTTTTTAATTGTCAATCGACACTAGACCGCCATCTCATTTATTTATTTTTTCCCTTCGCCTGACTTTAATAATCTAAAGAATTGCATAAATCTAATTTTACAAACTTGATTTATAGTACGAGTGAATTGACCTGACAAGTTGACTCCAAGGACTAAACTTGGATTATTGAGTTTTTCCATGGATCCCCCAAATGTCAAACTTTCATTTCATTAGTTGTATTATCTTAAATCTTCATCAACAAACCTATCAAAATGGGAAAATAAGACTAAATGAACCAAAATCCTTATATTTTAAATCTTTCCAAACAACTCAACAACCAAAACTGTTGATGATTTATAATCTAACTTGTATTTTGGATTTGTGAGTTAACATCTTTTTTTTCATTTTTTTTCTTTTGTTTAAGTATAAAAAACTTATAAATTAAAATTAAACAACCATTCAAACTCTTATCATTTTATTGCAATCAATTCAATCATTTTATATTTATTTTTAATTCATTTGAACCATCGAATATCTATTTTCATCCAATAAAACCATCGCTTGTTATTAAAGTTGATGATGTCATTTAACCAATTTTTGTTAAATCAAAGGTTTAATTAGGTGAAAATAAATATTTATATGGTTTAATTATTGCAATAAAACAATAAGACTTGAACAATTTATTTTTTAAGAGCTTTTTTTTTATATATATTTAAACCTGTTTTCTCCTTTTTGGCACTTTGGTGTGTTGTGGTTACAAAATCTTTGTATATATATTTTCATCTACCAAAAGAGACATGTATATTGGTAAATAGGGATTTTCATTCTCTTGAATAAGGCTGTTAAAAATGTTGATATATATAAATTTGCTTTTTTTTCTAATTCAAAGAAAAAAAAATAGAACAAGCGTATAATATAAGCA
>JAQSVH010000012.1:343434-354257 GCA_029448705.1 Adansonia digitata | reverse complement strand
CGGTTCAAGGGAATGTTTGTCATGGGGAATAATCCCATAAATTATTCCAAGAGAATAATTTTATTTGTTTTATATTAGAACAATTTAATTTTAAATATACATGTGATGAATAGACACTCATAAGTCAAGAGATCTTTTATGATGAAAATATTATTAATCGAAAATCTATAGGTTTTAACAAATCTAATTCAAACTGATTGAGATCTTATAATAGAATAGAGCTTTTCTAACAATGATATTTTTGTATATAAGAATTAAACTCAAAATCTTATTTAAGAGAAAAAAATATTTATCGCTTAAATCAATCACCTATTAATTTTTAAGTCAATAAATTAATTATATATTAAATTAATTAAGAGCAATAACGAATATTATTTTAATTATTAATATATAATTTTAATATAAAATAAATATCACATACCATAATTATTCAATTCGGTGAAATTTCAATTTTCAAATATATTAGATTGAAGAGATTTTTGCCCCCGTTAATACAATCCGATAATTTTCAACATGTCTAGGAGTAGATGTCGATAAAAATACTAAAATATCTTGACCTTGGAAACGGTAATCATTTTTTTGTAGACTTGAGGTTAGGGATATCCAAAGACCTCTTGAAAAAGTGTGGCCTGTCGGTCCTCTCTATACCCTCACGGCCGGCTCATCCATCGTTCTTTATACACTTACAGCACTTTTATTAGCTAATTAATTAGGTACTATAAATATTTATCTATTACTTATATATATTAATAATTTATAGTATAAAAATTTTGATATATTTTGATATTATTATCATATTTATATAATTTTTTAGTAGTTTCATAATTTTTTATACTCTTATTCCTATTCCCATTTTTTTCCCATCATCCTGACGTCAGTTACAAATCCAACCTCCAAAATGTCTCCAACTAGTAACTTTTAATCGACCCAAAGTTATTAGTTCTTTAACTCCATGTTTAATCCGACCCCATTTATTTTAAAAAGATTATTATGCTTTTATATTTATAAAATTGATAATAACTCTAAATGAAGTAATATAATAATTTTAAATCCAATTCATAAATTAACTAGAAAGATGGTCAAGTACATGAACCACATGCTATATACGGATAATGTTTGTATATGTCTATGTAAATAACCTCACAATATAATTAAGAAAACCACGATACTATAGCAGGACAAAAGCAAATCCAATCTTAATTTCAACTAAGAAATCATATTTACTCTTATTCACACCAAGGATTGTGATGTAGAGCTAGCTATCTAGCTACCTATATATATATGATTTTTTTATATATTAACGATAAAATTTTTTAATTTTAAATGTAAATTAAAAAATTATTGATACATATGTATTAATTATTTTTTATTTTTAAATATATTTTAAGAATATATTATTTTATTAAGTCATTTTTGAAATCTAACAACTTCATTTAAGCAAATGAGTTCATTTATATTTATATATAATTAATAACACTACACCCATCAAATATATATATATATATTAATACACATATTTATCCAATAATAGTTATTTATTTTACTGACTAAACTTGCTCACCAGTCAAGTTTTTGATAATTTCATAGTATAATTTTATTAGGCCATCTTAAAAGGTACTTATAAATTAAATATATAATTAATTACTTCTTATACATAGTGATTAATTTCTTAAATATTTGTAAAATTTCAGTTTATATATAGTGAGGGCTTTTCTTTTTTATTATTACTATTATAAAAGAGAATAGAACAATCTTTGACAACTTTTTGGTCTCAAAAAACATTTCGTCTAGTAAATTAAGTTAATTAGAAAAATTAAGGACCCCAAAGAAACAAAAACTCAATTTTATGAACGAATTATTAGTAATTAGTAGAGTGAATACAGAGGTATATGGGTGAATTATTTTATTTTTTAAATTATTTTTGTTAATATTTTAATTAGTAGAAATTGACAATTGCTTTGCTTCTGCCTTTTTCTGTCTCACTTTCAGAAAGCAAAAGCAGGGAAAAAAGCAAAGAAAGAAAAGAAAAACACAAAAGAAAAAGGCAAAGCAATAAAGAAGGAAATGAAAAAACAAAGGTTCTCAAAACCTCAATGATTCAAATTCTCTTCACGGAATAGGACTTGAGAGAGGGTGTCGTCTTTTTTCTCTTCCATCTCTACTTATACCAGAGTAGCAAGAACTCTCAAAGTTTCTACAAAGACTTGTTTGGGAACTATCTATCTTCAAGAAAGGGAAAGTGAAAGGGAAAGCAAGGAGTAAAAGAGGAAGTTTTAAAGTGATCAACACTACCATCATCATCGTTTTCGTTAAAGTTTTTGTTGAGGGAAGGCCATGAACCGAGGAGTTTTGCAGAGCTCACCAGTGCAGCAGATTATGTCAGGAAACCCTGAGTGGTGGAGCATCAACAGCATGCGCCCACCACCTACTCATCAACAAGCAGTTTCTCCTTTCTTGCCTCCTCCTCCTCATCCTACTCCTCCTACTTTCTTCCCTCAAGTCATCCCCACCTCTTCGTCTTCTTCTTCTTCTTCTTCATCCTCTTCGCTGCCTATTCCTTCTTGGCACGATAACCAGGAACTTCCTCAGTCATGGAGTCAACTGCTCTTGTAACTCTCTCTTATCACCCTTTTTTCTCTCTTTCTATCTCTTGCATAGGCTTTAGATCTTTAACAAAGCTTTAACTTTGATTCAGTACATAAGTATAAGACGATTCACGGTCTAATATTATACATATACGATGCATGTTTTCGGATTCCATATCTTTAAATTGACTTTGATGAGCTGATGAAAAAACAGACAGTAATTATTGAGTTAATTTATGTTACATGTATAAATTTGTAGGGGAGGATTGGTGGGAGAAGAAGAAAGGGTAGGTATAGGCCAGTTTCACATCGAACCAAAGAAGTTGGACAATTGGGAGCAACAAGCAGCATTACACCAAGCCTCACATGGTAATTCTGTTGTGGATGCGAAGCAAGAAAACTCTGCAAGCAGCTATGTCTATGGACATGCAAATGAAGATTTTCATCATCATCATCAAGCAGCTAAACCAGCAGCTTGGTCTCATCAGATAATGGCTGCTGCTGCTTCATCCCCCAAATCGTGTGTAACAACAAGTTTCAGCAGTAATATGCTAGGATTTTCTGGCCAAAAAGCTGAGGGAATACAGCCACCATTAGATCTGCCTTCTGAGGTGAGAAAAAAAAGCATCTTAGGGTTTGTTAATCATATCAAATTCATGGTCGATTATTAGATACATGAATTATTATGCCCTAAATAATTTGATCTATCGTTCTACTTTGATGAAGTAGTACAACTGGTGGCTGACATGAATAGTGTTAGCTGAATGTCTTGTTCTGCAGCCACGAAGGGTCTTCTCTTTAACTAACCTTCTCTGGTTTATCAGATTGCTATCCAATCCAAATTCTTATCTTTACTTCCATTTTTCATTTTCTTTTCTTTGTAGTGTAACAGCAGCACTGCAACTGGTGGGGCGCCGTTGAAGAAAACTAGGGTTCAACCTTCTGCAACTCAATCTACCTTCAAGGTGATCATGTACTAAACGAAATCGAAAGAAAACCCAGAAAAAAAAAATATTAACTGACCCTTTCAGCCTCATTCTCTTTCTCTCTCTTCCTACTCACCACATAAACACAAATTGCACGCACACTCACTGTAGGGACAGTAATGTCATCCATGGGCTGGTAAAAACTGTTGTTCTTCTTTGGTTGTCCATTTCTTCACGGACGACGATTCTTTGGCTTTGCAATGTCTCTCGTTTTGCATTAATGTATGAAAAAAAGAATATAATTGTGGTGAAATTTAATTAATCATCAATTTGCTTTTTTTTTTGTCTGATTTGTGCATTTCACATTTATATATACCAGGTAAGGAAGGAAAAATTAGGAGACAGAATTACAGCACTTCACCAGCTTGTTTCTCCATTTGGGAAGGTATTTATATATATATATATATAATTTCGCCTTTAATCAATGAAGTACTTAAGAAGGCTCAAAGATTTAGATCTTTGCAGAAATGAAAATTTATAGAATAAAAACATTTGTATTCTTTATGTAGAAAACCCAAAAAGTAAGGTCTTTTGCAAAGATGGAAACTTTTTGAATCCGCATTTTAAGTTTAAGTGTAATTGATTATGTAATTACTTTTAAATAATAATGGCATAAAAAAGTTGGGATTCGAAACCCTCTTTTCTTTTTTTCTTTTTCATCTTTATTTCTATAATTAAGTATTTTGCAAAAGAAATACTACTATAAAAGGATGACATTGAATATGACTTTGGAGGGTTGTGGTATGGTGTTTTTTACTTTTGCAGACTGACACAGCCTCTGTCTTGTTAGAGGCTATTGGGTACATCAGATTCCTTCAGAGTCAAATTGAGGTGATGTGTCTTTCTTCAATCCTTTCCCCCATTTTCTTTTCATTTTGCAAACAACCATGAAAACCAGTTATGACAAACACGCGGTTTAAAGTCGCTCAGCCTTACAATGTTTCCTTCTAACAATATTCCATTATTCCTTATGGTTATTGAAGTCCTAAATATTATTTCTTTTCTTTTATATATATATATACATATATATATATATATCCCACTTGAATATAGGCTCTCAGCTTACCGTACTTGGGCTGTGGATCAGGAAATAACATGAGGCAGCAACAGTCTGTAAGAAAACTATACCATCCTTAATTTGTCAAAAGATGAAAGACAAAGATCTCTCTTTATTCTCTCTGCATGTGGACACTGTGAATATATGCGATTGCTTGAGAATGTATTTATGAATATAATGTGGTATTAATTGATTAACGTATAATTACTCTGATCTTCTTGTTTTAGGTTCAAGGGGAGAGAAATTGTATCTTTCCTGAAGACCCTGGTCAGGTAATGACCTTTATTGGATCCATTACTTCAAAGGAACTTGGAGGGAACTTGATTTTTTTTTTTAAAAAAAAAAAGCTAGCCGTTTACTGTTTTTCTTTAAACCAATAAAGATAGTGTCAAAAGAATAATGTTATCAGTCCTCAGCTTTACATTGCTATCTTTACTCTTAATTAATATATATATATATAATTACATAGATATAAAGAATCGAGTACCCTTAGTTTGCATATTTTGAATTAGTTAAGTTCTTCTAAACAAATGATAAACAATGATTATATTCTTAGTTTGGCAAATGAATTAAAATGCTGCTGGATGTTATCTTTTTTGCCTAGCTTTTGAACGAAAACTGCATGAAGAGGAAAGGTGGTCCTGATCAGCAGGTATAACTCTTGAATCTTGCCCGCCCAGTAACATTAATCTGTAACTTTCTTCCTTCTCTTTCCTTTTACATGCATGACATATATATATACATGTATACATATATATAACGATTTTTCTTTTCCATTTTATAGGATTCTCATGAAGAACCAAAGAAGAACCTGAGGAGTAGAGGGCTGTGCTTGGTTCCTGTGTCGTGCACAGTTCAAGTTGGGAGCGACAATGGAGCTGATTACTGGGCTCCTGCTCTGGGCGGTGGATTCCGATAGAAAGCTTATCAGAACTGTTGGGAAGGGCTAGTTAGCACACTTTAAAACAAGATTTAAAAAAGGAAAAAAAAGTGCGTTGCTAGAGATGCGATGAGATCAGTGCTTCATGATCAAAAACGATATAACATCATGAGCAGTCACTCTGCTAAAAAAATGTTCTAAGGCTGATTGCTCATGATGCTATACACAAATATTCTTAATTAATTTCTTTGGACTTTTTGTTGTTGATGTGTGCTAACTTTTAAACTCTAGCTGCCCTTCCTGCTGATATGGAGAACTACCTCTTTATCTCTCTCTCTCTCTCTCTAATTTACTACTAAGATTTAATCTTATTTCTATTTTCTTTTAATTATATTATTAGCTGCTAACTGCTAAAGTATTTGGTTAAAATATTTATGTATCCAGTACCTGTAGTATGAAATAATTTTAATGGTGCATTGACTGGAATTAGATAGCGGCGTTCTTGAATCATCCAATATCTTGAGCAATATTAATTATACCATTATAGTATCTTATATATTATTATATTTATATCTTAAACATATATAAGCCAAATTAATGAATTCTAGCCTAAACACATATGTTTAAAATATGCTTCGCTAGTTTTATCGAATTAGCTTTCAATAACAGATCACGAAGGTAAATATAAGTGTTGGAATCTTAGATTGGTGGACTAGAAGAAAAAGAGAGAAAAGAAGAGAAAGAATTTTTTATATTTTTTATGTTATTGTTATGTTGTAAAAGTATTAGTACAAGTGAATATTTATATATAATGAGCTAAACTGAATAAGGAAATAGAAATAATTAACCTAAACTAAATAAGGAAATAAAAATAATTGACCTAATCTAAATAAGAAAATAAAAATCAATTACTAATTGACATACTAAAATTATGCTAAATAAGTTAACTAATTTATTGTTTTAACACCCTTTCAAACTCAAGGTGAAATAAAAGATGTGAGCTTAAGTTTAAAAACTTGATATTAAAAGCATTCAAGATGGTCGAAAATCTTAGGAACTGATTTGGTTTACAAAGAAACTGGACGAAAAGAGGATGAATCAACTGATGGTTAAAATCTTTGAGCCGAACCAAACTAAATCAGACCAGAAGAGAAGAAAAGCTGATGTGGTGCTACAGGACACGTGTATCAATAGAATTTGACACGTGTATACCACGTATGAGCCAAGAACAACGTAGCCTCTTATCGAGCTGATTACGTAGCAATAACAGAGAAACATGTGGAGAAATAGAGGTCGAACATGTGTTATGTGGGATGACATGGCAGCCACCTTTACTGATGGCGTGGCAATGACTGGACCACCATGTGCCGACGTCTTTGACGATGTGTCGATGATTGGACCTCTTTCATGCTGACGTGTATGTTGTCGTGGCCTACTGACGTGGATTATGACTTGGCCTCATTGCTTACGTGAAAGATAATGCGGCTGTTTGACATGACTGCTGAATACCAAAAAGACGTCGTTTTAGTTATCTTCTACTTTCATAATCTAGAAAACTGCGTTTTGCTAGTAGCGGATTTCAACATCTCGTGAGGGCGTATAGACAGGTTTTTGGGAGTGGGATTTCATCTATTGTGAACTTCAGGAAGAGAAGAATAATTTGGTATTGACCAAATTGCTTTGAGATGGATCAAAGATCCCAGAAACTAAGCTAAAAAGAAAAACAAAACCCTACAGAGAGGAAGCCCAAAAATCTTTCTCTTCTTTTTTTTTTTTTTTAGGACGAGGCTTTGATACCATGTTGGAATCTTAGATTGGTGGACAAGAAAGAAAAGAGAGAAAAGAAGAGAAAGAGTTTTTTATATTTCTTATGTTATTGTTATATTGTAAAAGTATTAGTACAAGTGAGTATTTATATATAATGAGCTAAACTGAATAAGAAAATAAAAATAATTAACCTAAACTAAATAAGGAAATAGAAATAATTGACCTAATCTAAATAAGGAAATAAAAATCAATTACTAATTGACATACTAAAATTACGCCAAATAAGTTGACTAATTTATTATTTTAACAATAAAAAAAATTATATGTCATATATATATATAATGTAATTCAAAAACTATTTAACCAATGGAGTTATTGTCAGTTAGTGAGATTGACAATTAATGTTTGCAAAGTGTAATTAAATAAAAGGTTAAACCCATTGAATTTTCTCATAAAAAATACTCATAATCCTTTAAGATCACTTGTAATGTAAAAATCTCATCAAACTATGCATGAAATAATGATTTTATACTCATGTTTTTGTTAATATATTTTTTAGGTTTTGTTTCCTTAGTCCTGAAAACTTTTGCAAATTATATGTATAATGACAAGAATTCAGAAACGTGTGTATTTTTTATGTTAAGATTCTATCACAAGAAAGAAATTGCATCATGCATATATATACACTCCAATAAGTAAACATAATTATATATATATATATATGTATATATCCTATGTCATCTATTAAAGTATTCAACCCACAAATCATAAGTATTCGTTCAAGATGTGGCACGTCTGATATATCAATGATTCTGTACTATATCTGGCCTTTGCTATTTCATGTCAACGTGATGATTATACCAAACGAATATTACAAAGGAAAGTAATCAAAAGATGATAAAAAGATGATAGAATATTAAAAGATAATAGTAATAAGATATAAATAGATAAATATATTAAAATTTATATAATATATATTATTAAGGTATTAAAAATATATAAATTTATAATATATAGAGATATAAAATATTTTCATCTGCCTATTAATCCTTCTATAAATAGATCCAAGTTTAAGGATAAATTTTGGGGCCACTGTAGTATTAACGTAATAATGACTAAAAGTTATATGCAAGCTAACCATCGAAAAAAGTTTCCTAAATTCCACCAGTATAATGAAGAGAATGAGAAAAGATTGTAAATCATTCGTTAAATTTTTTAAAATAAATAATAAATTCCAAGCATAAAATAACTACAAATTAGAACTTAGGAATTAAAACTCATAAATTTCATTTTCCTATAAAATATTAAATAAATCCAATGATACGGTATTTTCAAAGAATAAATGGTGTCTTTTGAATATTTTTGGAGTGACAAAATTATTTTGGGATTTCGTCGACATGACAGAGAAAACCTTAAAGAATTTTTTTCAAAATTTAATTTTTAGAATTAAATAAAAGACCATTTAATTAAAGAATAACTTAAGATAATATTAAACTAATTAACTACCATCTTTTTCGACGGATGCTATAATGTTGCTAATCCTTCTCCATACGTAATAACACTTCTGAACTTAATTCTAGTAAAGTAAATTAGAACCTATCATTTTTAAAACCATCATCAATCTAAGGATTTCATTAAATTAGATATATTCATTTAAATGACTATTCACAACTAGAACAAAAAACGATTAGTTGCAACCCATAATTTGTGTCTATCCGTTGAATTTCAGATATGCACATTATGACAATTGACAAAGGACTTACATAAAAAAAAAGTGAAATTCAAAGGTTCTTTTAGTATTATACCCTTGTATATATTTGCTTGAACTAAAATGGGTCACCCCTTAGTTGACCAGGGCATTGGCCCATTGGCCCCCATGTTAAAAGTTTGACGGTCTATGTGAAGAGGTGTCAGGCCAGAGTTTGTTTTTTTCCTTTGTAATTTTATTTTGGGCTTTAATATTGAGATTTTGTCCATGAAACACATGGGTTTTCTCTTTGCCAATCGGTCTAGACCTTGGGCTTCGTAATCCAACACTTAGCAATAAAAGATTTTTTTTTTTATTTCTAATCGAATTAAGCAGATAGAAGTTAAGAGAAATAATCCAAGTAAATATTTAATTTCTACGTCCAAATGACAAGTCAGCGTATAATTTTCTTCTTAAATGGAAGCAGCATAATCCCATAAGCTAATAATTAATATATATTTAATTAATATAAAATAAAATTATGATTAAGCTATATTATATTTCAAGTACATGTTAAAATTAAATATTTTAAATTTATATTTAATTCAATTATATATTAAATATGAGATAAATTTGTTCAATTATTTTATCTAAAAAATTACTTACCATGATTTAATAAAAGTTTTAATGATAAAGAAATTGTTTGACGTGAAAAATGAAGAAGAAGGAAAAGAAAGGAGAAAAAAAGAAAATATAATTATTTGCTATGAGATTTTATTGAAAATGAACTTACTCTCTTAGTTTGAAAGACGCATTCTCTATCTCTTAAGAACTTTTTTTACCAAATTTTAGAAGTATAAAGGCATTCTTCAAATTAAATAAAATATGAAGTGATTTTTATCAAAATTTAAGGTGTATTTTTTCTTATATATTTGTATATATTGATAAGATAGTCATAGGTATTATCAGTTTTGCTTAGTTCTATTTTTTTTTTTGGGGGGGGGGGAGCTAGAAATGTCAAGGTTTTACTCGTTTTTAAGATTTGAGAAGGGGGATTCGATTGAATTAATTATAGAACTATGACACAATCAAACTCGAATGATCAGAATGTTGAATTGAATCGTACCAATCTCTACCAGGAGTTGTTGCTCATTTTCTCTACTCATTCAGCAGAGAGTAAGCACCAATCAACTAAAATAATGCTATGGTGCAAGTTTGTTTTTTATTAAGTAGACTTATATGTTTGGTCCCCCAATAAGTACATAATTATACACATAATTGATGCAGCAGAAAATTTTGATATGTTTTAAATAAGAGTATAGAATATATATATATATATATATGTGTGTGTGTGTGTGTGTGTGTGTGTGTTGACGCATCCAATACAAACTCTTCATGCGATGAGCCTGGTTTGAATCAACTTGATCTTTGTTAATTACCTTTGATCTGTCAATCTTATCACCCAGTCAGAGAACAAACAATCAAGGGAATCTCAAGAGAGAATGTTCAACAATGAATGGCAAAAGAAGATATGCTCAAAAGCCTCAAATAATTTGCAAATACAATAATGTTTGACTTTCATGTTCCATATATATATATATATATCTTCGGTTTTGCAATAACAAAAGGTTGCAAATGTTGAAATCTGAATCAAAATCACTCCAGGTTCAATTTTTTTTTTTCATATACGTTGTGTTAGGTTTCAGACATAATTATATTTGGAAGTCAGTTGTCTGTCACTCTCAGTTTCACAACTGAAATATTCAAGTCAAATTAAATAGGTTGTAAGAGTTCAAGGAATGCCGTATGGGGATTTTGTTTGGAGTTGAATTTTCCATCCCTTCGAGATATACATACATAC
>JAQSVH010000012.1:323398-334609 GCA_029448705.1 Adansonia digitata | reverse complement strand
GTAAGAGTTCAAGGAATGCCGTATGGGGATTTTGTTTGGAGTTGAATTTTCCATCCCTTCGAGATATACATACATACATACATATATATATATATATAAACACACACATATAACTATTCATGATCGTGAACGTCTGGGATACAGGAAAGAATGGGGGTGTTCTTGAGGATGGTGTTGTTTGTGCTTGTTCTTGTTTGGAGGATTGGTAGCAACGCAGTGTATGGTGCAATTTCTTATTCCACTTTGAGCAAGATCAATAGAATAAACATGGCGGGTCCATACTTGGGCATAATAGTACCAAATTCCTTTGAGATGAATCCTCTTATGCAATCTGGTAGTTTTGTGGCTGATAATAAGCTTCCTTACTTGGATTTTTCAGGTGATTTTGACTTCCCCATGAAATTTCATTGTCATGGCATTTTCTTGATTAAAATTTTTAAATTAGATAATGTAGATTAAGCCATGCCATGACTTTGGTTGTCCAGGGAGAAGGTTCCGAATAGGACGCTTGGAAAATGAAAAGGTTATTATTGTTTCGACAGGGTTAAGCATGGTATGAGAAATTTGGATTTTTACCTGTAATTCAATCTTTTACTCTCCTTTTGGCTCCTCAATATTATTGACTCTTCCGCTCTTCCCTCCATTGGAATTTTATAGCTAAATGCAGGAATAGCTACACAATTGCTGCTCAGTCTATTCAAGGTGAAAGGAGTTCTGCACTATGGAATAGCAGGTAATGCAAATCCTCAGCTTCAAATCGGGGATGTTACCATCCCTCAGTTTTGGGCTCATGCAGGCCTTTGGAATTGGCAGGTACCAATTTATTTATTTTTTGTTAACACTTATCAATTTGTTATGGTGATATTTAGCATTAAAGATGATTAAAGATTCAACTTTGAAAGTGGTTTGGTTCCATTTTTGGATCCATAGTGTTACTTGCTTGTCAAGGAACTGATCATTGTATAGGCTTCAACCATGCAAACCAAATCTAGATTTTATAGAGGCCTGGAGATATCGGCATAGTTGTTGAAATAAGAGAATCCTAGCACAAATGATGAATTTAGAATCACATGCCAGGGATCCATAGAGGTGCAAACAATCTTTTGGATTGCATGTATCAATTTCTTTTTCCATTTCAAGAATTTCTCATAGGAATGATTTCTCTCTACCTTGCTCAAGTCAGATTAGGCCAGAAATCTTTTTACCTTATGGTTAGGCGATCAGTTCCTTATAATCTCCATTTTACAATTTTCTTTTTAATGTTTAAAGAGGTATGGGGATGGACCTGACGATGAGCTATCTTTAGAATCAAATGGAGATTACACCAGAAAAATTGGTTATCTTAGATTTTCTGATTACAACAATGGCACAAAATGCAACAATTCTTCGGAGAATCTCCTCAACAATGTTTGGTATCAGCCTGAAGAAATATTTCCAGTTGATGGAATTCCTGAACAAAGGCAGCATGTCTTTTGGGTTCCAGTCGACAAGCATTTCTTTGCCATAGCTGAAAGAGTCCAGGTAAAGTTAGTGCATCCCCAAAAGAGTACATTAAGTCCTTTGTCTTTGGCTCCATGTTTGGTTAAAAAAAAAAAAAAAAGAAGTTCTTGCAATGGATATTTTATAAATTTCGGGTTTTTCAAAAAACAGGGTTTGAGGCTTGGTGGATGCGTCAATGCAACTTGCTTACCAAGAACTCCAATGGCGGTGAGAGTAAAGAGAGGGATCAGCTCGAATGTCTTCGTCGACAATAGAGCTTATCGTGAATTCCTGAACTCCAAGTTCAATGCGACTGCAATCGACATGGAGACGGCTGCGGTTGCCTTAGTCTGTCACCAACAAAAGATGCCTTTCATTGCCTTTAGATCCTTGTCTGATCTAGCCGGTGGGGGTTCTGCCTTGTCAAATGAAGCCGCTATGTTTGCCACTTTGGCAGCTCAAAATGCAGTTAATGTTCTACTTAGTTTCATTTCCCTATTATCTTCATAATTACTTAAACATTTTTAGTTTGGTTGTTGATTGTTACTACAATAATCCAAGTCCCAACTTTGGTATGAACAGTGGGTCGTATTTGTATTTGTATTTGATAACATTGGTTTAAAAAGCTGGTATTTCATAGTTTTTTCTTTTCCTACGAGGGACAAGGGTAAGTAAGTAATGGTTAGCTGAAATTCCCAGTTCGAATTAGCATATGATAAGGAGAAAAGGAGTTAACTAGTAAAATTTATTGAGTAATCATAGAACAAGGAAAATGCATTTGTCAAAAAAATGCAAGTGAAATGAACTAGTGAAAATTGCATGCTTATCAAATATCACCATATCAAGGGAGACTTTGTCTCATAGGTGAATTTGGACACTATCAATGGACATACGACGAACATAATGGCTGCGTCAATATAACGTGCCGAATGAATCAATAATAAAATAGTTATTATAATAAACCAAACATTCTGTTAATGATTTGGGAAGACTCAATGATATATGGTATACTAAAGGCACAGAATGGATTGGAAGAAGAAAAGAAGGAATTGTTCATTCTCTCGAGTACTATTGGTTTTACTTTCTAAACTGTGTAAGCTTATTGTGGTTTCTCATGTTATCTCCCTGTTGAGTTACTCACATGTTTCCTATTTGTCAATGTTGGGGCTGGCTTGTCAATTGTCTCGGTTCATCATCTTCTTGTTAGAATCACTTAATGTTTAATTTGTTAGAATAACTTGAAGAGTCTCATCGGTTGATAGTTCCAAGGGATCACCAACAAGGAATTTGCCAAATGTTCACTGTCCCTGGACACTTTTGGGAATGTGTCATCTCCCATATATTATACCTCATTTATTTTAAAAGAATTTTCATTGAAAAAATGTCAATTTGTGAAGTTCAACTGTCTTCCTAATAAAGCAAGAACAAGGAAAGAACAATGAGATTTCTAGACAAGGACTGAAAACCATTGTTAATTAGTGAGGGAGTAGTAGATGGGTTCATAAGTGTATAATCAAAATCTAACTAGGAAAATTACAAAACAAAAAATAATGAAAAACAACCAAATAATACATGTACTTAGAGTCTGATGATTTTAATTACTGATATAATCGAATCGACCCGTTAAACTTCAATCGAGTTTACTATTTTTTTCTTAAAAGTAATTTAATTGTAAAGTTCTTATTGATTTCTCCTGGTTTTATGCCTATGGGGCTTCGATGTTGAGCCCAAAAAAGAATGGGCCCTTAGCTGCAGGCTTCCTACCAATTATTTAGTACGGGACCCACTTCTTGAACGCCGTCGTTTCTAGCTCTATGTACTCGCTTCTCATCAAATCGATTCTTCAGTAGTCAGAACCCGACGGAAAGAAAGAACTTCGAAGAATCAGCTGGCAAAGAAAGAAAAATGGAGCATCCACTACCAAAGAGCTGGAGCATTCACACCAGACCCGAGATCATCGCTAAGTACGAGATCCTGGAGCGCGTGGGCTCAGGCGCCTACTCCGACGTCTACAAGGCCCGTAGACTCTCCGACAACCTCATAGTTGCCCTTAAGGAAGTCCACGACTACCAATCGGCGTTCCGAGAAATCGAGGCCTTACAAATGCTTCAAAACTGCCCCAATATCGTTGTTTTGCACGAGTACTTTTGGCGGGAAGACGAGGACGCCGTGCTTGTCTTGGAGTTCTTGAGGACGGATTTAGCGGCGGCTATTCACGAAGCAAAAAAGAAAGAAGGTGGGATCCAACTTGGTGAAGTTAAAAGGTGGATGCTTCAGATTTTATGTGGGGTTGACGTGTGTCATCGGAATATGATCGTTCATCGGGATTTAAAGCCTGGGAATTTGTTGATTTCTGATGATGGGGTTCTTAAGTTAGCCGATTTTGGCCAGGTACGTTTTATTGGATTTTCTTAGCCTTATTTTGATTTTGGTTTTTGAGTTAACAAGTATTTTGGGAACCTCGTTTTTGCTAAATGCAAGTTCAATTTTAATTGCTTCTCATAATATAATTAGTCGAAATGTGAAGCTTTGGGAAGTAAAGTGTGGGGATCTTGAATTAAGTTTGTTTAGATCAGAAAGTTTGCATTTGGAGATTGCTTTTTTAATTTAATGGCACGGGTTGTCGGTGTTTGAATCCGGAGTTTTTAAGTGTTGAAGATCATAACTAGATGATCAAGTTAACTTATTTAGATCAATGAACATTAACAAGTGTGTAAGCCTTCTCATTTTTAAACTCCACTATCAGTGTATAAAATGCTAATCTTACGAGGATTATGGTGAAATTTTTTATTCTTGAACTTTGTCTACTCCTTTTTCTTTTAGCAGATGCTTCTAATCATGTGATCCAATTAATAAGCTAGTGAAGTTACGAGAAGAAAATTTTTATGCTTTAGGTTGATGGGGCTCTTCCAATTACGCCTTATGGGCTTTTTTTTCTTTTTTTCCATCTAAATGCTGCATTTTTATATCGTAGATGAGGTGATGACATTTGCATTAATAAGAGGTGTTGATGCTACATTCTAATAGACTATTGCCTCTCTGATTGAGTTGCTACAATATCATTAGGAGGTCCCATTGCTTTCCTGATAATTACGGGAAAGCTCAGCACATTGGCCCATGCATTATCAGAAAATGACATTACAATTTTGGTGTCAACAAACAGTTAGTGCAGGCACAGGCTGTAAAGATTTCGCATCTATATTTTTTTTTATTTTGAGTAACATGCTTTCAGTATTTTAAATTTCGTCGATTTGGTGCCAGTCCGCATTTTGTGCTACATTCATTGTCTCCTGTTTCAAACCAGGTACTGTCAAAAGAATGACCGAACCAAGGAATTAAAAGAGTGGAAATTTGTCTTTATGAACTTACCAGTAGTTCCTTTGCCACTATTTAACTTGTCAACTTGGCTGCCAGAGCTTTCCAACTGCTTAGTTCAAGTAGTTAGTGTTGACTACAACATCTATATCACAGCCTTGGTAAATAGGCTTGTTTGCATCTGATAGTGTGTTTCTCAAGAAAGCAAAGTACTATGTGAATTATAGTCTACAAAGGACGGTCTAAATTTGTTCTAACTTGTCATCTTCCATGTGTCATATGTCTGTTTGGCTCTGTTTCCAGGCAAGGATACTCATGGAGCCTGGATTTGTTGCTGATGAAGATAACCAACAACCGACGATTGAGCAAAACACGGGATATCGGGAAGACATTTCTCCACCATTAGATGCTGTCCCTGATGCTCGCAATTTGGCAAATCAAGGATATAATAACCAAGTGGAGGAAGATACGAATAAGGAAGAATATTTTAGACAGTTAGTTGAGCTTAAGGCTAAACGACATGCCATGGACGAAACTGACAAAGAGACAAATATTAATGACGGAGACACATCTTGTCTTGCAACAGGTACCATAAGTGACGTAGAGGATGATCCTCTCAAGAGTTCTTACTCATATGAGGCTGAGGAGGGTGGGGATGACAGACAT
Source organism: Adansonia digitata (assembly GCA_029448705.1). NCBI lineage: Eukaryota > Viridiplantae > Streptophyta > Magnoliopsida > Malvales > Malvaceae > Adansonia > Adansonia digitata. The sequence goes on along the minus strand of JAQSVH010000012.1, from coordinate 329,149 downwards.
GGTGCTCTCACATCATGTGTTGGTACTCGCTGGTTCAGAGCCCCGGAACTACTCTATGGATCAACAGACTATGGACTGGAGGTGGATTTGTGGTCGTTGGGTTGCATTTTTTCGGAGCTGCTAACCCTTGAGCCCCTTTTTCCCGGGGTTTCTGACATTGATCAGCTTGGTAGAATCATCAATGTTTTGGGAAACTTGACTGAAGAAGTCTGGCCAAGCTGTTCTAAACTTCCTGATTACAGAACAATTTCTTTTGCCAAGGTCGAAAATGCAATCGGTCTAGAAGCCTGCCTACGCAACAGGTCTCCAGATGAAATCTCTCTTGTCAAAAGACTTGTTTGTTATGACCCAGCTAATAGAGCAACTGCAATGGAACTGCTCAATGACAAGTATTTCAATGAAGAGCCTCTTCCACTTCCCATTTCTGAGCTGCATGTACCTCTCACAAAGAATGGCCATGATGAGGATTCATCTGCTGGGTGGAATGATTATGACGACATGGGATCAGACTCTGATTTCAATGAGTTTGGCCCTGTTAATGTCAGGACCACCAGCAGTGGTTTTTCCATACAATTCTCTTGAGCTTGGTCCTTTTTGAGGTACAGTGAATGCTTAAAATTATCTGTTCCATTTTGTTCAAAATATAGTTAAAAAGTTAAAAGCTGGAATTAGGAAGATGAAATGAAAATTATGAATCTATCAAACTAAAACTTATTAGTTTCATGTACTACAAAACTTTGATTTTGTAATTACTCTATGCGAAGTCCAAAAGAATGGATTACTCAAGGGGCTTGAAAATCATAGACACTGTTTGAAAGGATTTATTCCTTTTAAAAAAGGATTATTCCTTTAAATATTTATATTATTAACAGAACAATGGGTCGGATCAAGCATGGATAACAAATGCTATGTCTAAGATTCGACTTTTTTTTAAGACTACTCATTTAAAATGGATTTTTTTGTTCAAACTTAGTTTACTGTGCATTTTTTAAAAATATTAGACTAATTGGAGAGCTTATACTAATAATCGCATTCATAAACGGATGTAATCTTAATTAATTATAACCTAATTAATATGAATATTAATGCAAATATTATACAATTAATGGATTGATTTTAAGCATGTCTTGGCACAAAGGCACCAAAAACAAAGATTACAATATGTAATTTATAAAATTTTTAGTAAGATTATATTAGTTTAATTGATTTATATTAGTAGCAAGAGTAAATATTTAAAGGTATGGTGAAAGCTTCCAGCGTTTACGTAAATTAGAAGGAATTATCTACAATAAACAAGAAATCTTGAGGTAAAAATTATAAAATTAAGAAGCATCGGGGGCTATTTTCAAACAAAAAAGAAACATTGGGGCAAAACGTTAATTCCGAAACTTCTCTTGCAAAATCGAAAAGCACATCTCGCCTCTCAGAAAAATCAAATAAATCGTGCTAGTGTGTGTGTGTATTTTTATCCTCACCGTAGTATTAAAAATCTCCAAGATCGGGTGTCAGACAAACGTTTTTCATGCGGAGGGGAGGAAAAGTAGGGAGAGGGCGAGAATGGGGGTCTAGAGACAAGGATCGAACGACGTCGCATCACCAGCCACTACTTAGCAGCCTTGTTGTGCGCTCCATCGGCCAGCAACGGAGCTGATGGTGGTGTATGTTGAGGAGGCGGCCTTGGCAGTGGTAAGGATTACGAGCCTGGAGAGGTCCGCCGTGAGCCGCCTTCTCATTCTCGCTATGATCGATACAACGATGAACCTGGTTCCTTTTTCTTTCTTCTAGTTTTCTTGATCAAATTGTTTTTCTTTCTTTTTCCTCTTTGTTAACTTGTTGATCAATTTTCGGTTCACTGTTTGACTTTATTTTGTGTTTCATTAATTTACCAATGATGTGGAGTTCAAATTACTTTTGCGGCTTTATTTTAATTGAAAGTAAAATAAATCTTGTGATTTGAAAGTGGAAATCCTAGATAGGAATTTAGAAAGTGAACTGGGCAATTTACTGTGTGATTGAGTTTGGAGCTTTATAGAAGGCATTATTGATTTTAATGACTTTAATTGAATGGAAATTTACATTTCCAGTAGACTTATACACGATTGTGCTGTTAAGGAATTAGTAGATATTTAATTGGATACTAAATGAATATAGGGGCGCCTAACAAGAATATGATTCATATTCTCAAGAGAAGAAACTCGGCTGTGAGGCAAAAAGCTTAATTGCAGTGTGTTTTCTAATTTTTATGAAAACATCTCTGTGAAAAATAGGTTATAAAAGGGGCCTTGTTTATGTTTGTATTGCCATGTCATGTAACCTGTCCTATTTGTGTTTTTCAGTTATTCATCTTACCATGACTCGATCTGATGTATGCATCTGGTATAGGCATATGTAGGCTTCTGTAACTATTGCTCAAATGATTAATTATTTATGTTCTTTCTGAGTGAGATTTGGAATATTATTTAATGACTATCGCAGTATAATGGCTATGTATTATTTACATAATGGTTGGTTTGTAAAACCTGTTATACCTTCCTTATGTTGCACGTCGAGCATGTGGATCTAATACCTTTATGTGTTACAGCTGTGAACATTGCCTACAAGAAGTTGGGTCTTGCCAAAGGCATGTTGGTGTGGGTGAAATCTCGGATTATTCTTGGGGTTAATTTTGTGTGTGTTTTTGTGAGTGCATTGAACCGGTTAATGTTTTGTGCCAAATGCCATCTATATTTGTTGTGTATGATGAATGAACTTGTGATGCTGATTGGTGAAGACAAGTTATTGCATGTTGGTTTTGAAGCTATTGTCACTTGTGTCAGATTGGGCAAGAATTTGAAGATAGTGACTATCTCTTGGGTTCCATACAATACCATACCTAATTTGAAATGCCAATTTGAATGCCCATCTAAGAGGCTGTGGTAATGTGTTTCGAGATATTTACAGAGCATGATCCGGGAAATGGAATACTGACAGCATCAAATGGTTAGAATGGCAAGTTCTGGGTCTGCTCAATTGTGAGGTTGGTCTCTTGGCTAGAAAAACTAGCATGGTTGAGAGTATCTGGGTATGTGTTAATGGAAGACAGTATTGGGCTGATAACTATTTTTGTTGGCAGGAGTGGAGCTCCGTCTCTGCTAGACTTTTGTTGGTTTTGTTTATTCATGGAATGGAATATCTGGTAACTGATAATGATATTTTTTGTGGTTAGTTGTATTCTTTTACACGTGAATGGGATAGTGGAATACCCTTCATATGCTATATTCTATGTTCTTGAGGCATCTTTTCTGGTTCTGCATAATTTTCTGTCTAGATTGGGGTAGTTAAGCTGGCCGATAAAGTTTATGGATATAGAAGCTTTTAGCAGAAGTCGTCAGTGAATGATGCATTCCTCCTGTGAGGATGGAAGAAGCCCAGCTGGTTTCTACATTCTACCCGCAAAGTCATATATAGGGATTGTGAACTCAGGCTTGAGTATGGTGTAACTTTTTCAAACAGTGTGCTAAGGCAAGCTATTCAGAAGAGTGAAAATTTTGGTGGCTGTTGACTTAAGGTTAATTTTCTTTTTCAACATGGGTAGATATTCTTTGGTGGTTTACAACCTTCAGTATTGCTTTGTTGCTCCTCCATTATATGCTTTGCTCGTACAATGCTGTGTTTGAAAGTAACAAGGACAGTTAACATATGAAACAAGTACTCCCTTGCTTTTCCGTAGCCATTGTGAGGAGATCTTGACCGGTGTTAAGTGGTAACTGTTTTTGTAGAACTTTATTCATTGGTCATTTGGACATTTGATTGGCCATAAGTCTTTTGACATAATAAGTAAATAATATTCCATTAGTTTTCCCTTATTTAATTGGATTTTCTTATCTATAGGCATTATTGGCCCTTTTCCAGGATAGAGAATTTGTGCATGTTCTAATTCTCTTGTATGTTGTAGGGATGCAGATCACTGTTGTATTCCAATTTTGGTCGCTCAGGTGGCCCGCCATGAAGTCGTGATTTTGGTAATGGGAGGGATCCTCCTGGCAGATATCTAGACTCTCCACCTCCTTATAGTCGAGGACTGGGTGGTGGCAGGCCACACTACAGCAGAGGTTTTGACAGGACTCAATATGGTCCTGTAAGTTTCAGAGGTGAAGGCATGACTAGAAATAATCTGAATGTTTGGACTAGAGAGGGAGACTGGATATGCCCTGATCCTTTGTAAGTTTATAATCTTCGAGATGTGATTTTTTTCCTTTTTAGTTTTCTTCCTTTTTAATATTTTTATTTTGCTTGCTTTGCAGTTTTTGATGTCTTCTTGTCTCTATTTTTATCAGTTGAGGCACTCTCGTGCCGGTTCTTGCCTACAAATTTATAGACAAACCTAGATTGTGTAATTTTACTCGATTGTTGAATTGTACTTTAATCAGAAAAAGTTCTAAATCTTGATTGTTTTAAACTTTGTCCAGCTTTCCCAGCCGGGATGACTGATTCTATTGTCTGTTTATTGCATTTTCTTGTGCATTTGCGAGATTGAAGATATGAAATCACATTTTATTTTATATCCTCACCATCTCTCAGATGTGGGAACTTGAACTTTGCAAGGAGAGAGTACTGTAACAACTGCAAAAGATCTCGGAATGTACCTGTTGGAAGTCCTTGTGGAGGCTACCCTGGTCCTCCACCTTCGCATGCTCTTTCCAGGCGCTTTCATGGCTCTCCTATGGATCAATCACTGCCCGGAAGGAATGTGAATGGCTTTAGATCTCCTCCTCGTGTTTGGGCTAGGGAGGGCCCCATAGATATTGGAGCTGGTGGTCCACCAGCTCCCAGGCATGAAGGTAGGTTTTCTGATCATAGCATGCATTGAGATCGGCTGGATTATCTAGACAATGACTACAGGGGAGGGGGTAGATTTGACAGGCCAATGCCAATGGATTGGGTATATAGAGATCGTGGCATGGATAACTTCAATGATAGGAAAGGTTATGTAAGGTGACCACCATCTCCACCACCACCACCACAGCTTTCTACCCGTGGCAGATGGCCGTGTGATGTGAGACAGAGGAGCTGATCACCAATCAGGGTGTTCCTCCACCAAAAGAATGCCGCCAAGATATGTACCTGGAACGAGGACGAGAGGATAGACGTGGTATGGGACGAGAAAGAATGAGAGCTTCATATTAGAAACCGTAGGAATTTAATATAAATATTTTTGGATAATTGAAAAATTTTGACATGGAACTTATGTTTTCTGTATATTGAGGGAAGTGTTGAGAGTACAGCTAGGACCGACTTAATTCTCAGTGCTTTGGTTATTCGCCTCCGCCCGACCCGGGAAACATTTCGTAAATTTGCCAGGGCTGACAGTTAAATTCATTTGTCTTTGGGGAATTGGGGTCTCGTTCTTCAGCATTGTGTATGTTCAGTTGAAAGCAGAAATGACTGTTATTAAGTGTAGTGTAGTCCAATTAAATGAAAGGGATTGGTGGTTGGTTGACTCAAGTCAGCGAAAGAAATAACTCGCTGTGTTGTTGGCTATCTTTGTACTTTTGACTTCTGCTGTCTACTGGTCAACAATACATGGATCGATCTAGCTTGCTGCCTTTATTTTTATTTTCACCGCTAGCGTAAGCCCGAATATTGTCGCGGCAGTGTTCCAAAACAATCTGATGGATCTAAGTAGTTGAATCGACAATTTGATCAGTTTAGTTATGAATTTAAAATATTTTTAAATTTTTTTCAATAATTATTATATATAAAAGAAATTTA
>JAQSVH010000012.1:291726-313280 GCA_029448705.1 Adansonia digitata | reverse complement strand
TTTAAAAATATTTAAAAAATTATTTTCACATTAAAATTTTATATATATTTATAATTTAATTTAAATTAAAATATTTTTATTAAATGAATAATAATTTAAACTAAATCAATCTAATTTAAAAAAATTATATTCAAATCTATTTACCGTTAATGTATGGAAAAAAAGATGTATATGACTAAACTAAGCCATAGAGATGTTCCGGAAATTGCAATAATGTAAAATACGAAACAGACGAAAATACAAACAAAAGAGAAAAGGTTCTTACCAATGGGATGCCCTTGATGGCTCTTTCTTCCAAAAACTTTGATGGTCTGTAGAAGCTACCGTACATTTCTGACCATTTCTTTAGACTTTTATATACATGATTTGCTCCAATTGTATCTGCCCAAAATACTATACCACCACTGCCAAATACGAGATTATCGCTGTCAGACTTAGATATGTGGGAAAAATATGGGCCTAATTGATAACTAAAACCTATAAACAAATACATCCAAATGAATATTCACGATTCATTTAATGAAAATTAATATGTAAGTAAATATTTAGAATAATCCTTGCAATTGCATTAAGAAATTACTAAGCAATGACTTACCGATAAGATGGGAAGCTCATTCCAAGAACAGATGCAATATCAAGGTCTGACGCTCGAACCACAACTCCTTCATCGAGAACCCGACATGCCTCATTAACTACTGGGAAGAGTACCATCTCGAGAATTTCTTTATCAGTAACTGATATAGGCTGTCAAACAATTGCAATAACAATGCAGTCAGCTATTTTTGCATACAAGGGCAACAGAAAAGGTGACAGTTACTCATAAAGAAATTTCATGGGTGTAGAATGATTTTAAAGGCAAGTGTACCGACCTTTCCACCAGGCATAATTTTGGTGTGCTGTCTACACTCCTTGATAATAGGTAATACCGAAGGATCAGGTTTTGGCTTGCTTCCCTTCTCATAAATATAGTATCCTTTCCCATTGTTTTTCCCTGAAACACCCAAGTTCATAAAATGCCCCAATAACCAAGGAGCGTCTGTTGAGTACGCTAGTAAAGGGGAAAAAATGTCATAGCAATAGAAGTACAGTTTTCTTTACCGTTTCGTCCTTTTTTCACCAAAAGTTCAACCAATGGGGATTCAAACACTCGATCTGGGAATGCCTTTGCAAATTCTTTCCCAACTGCCAATGCCACTCCGTAGCCAGATAAGTCTTGGAGCCTGCAAGTATTGCAAAAGAGAGGCGTAACTTATCACCATCCACTTAGAATATACCCCGTCATATAAGTTCATATGTACTGTTTCAAATCTGATCTCCACAATCAGATGAACTGGAATCTTGTCGGCACTAGTGCTCTAAGCTTAAATGATCTGTTCTCTACTCAGCCATATCTGACTTCCAGATTGTGACATGAATCATTAGTTGTGTGCATTTGTGCTCGTGCAGATCCACCAATATATGGCAATTATTTACTTCTTAGATTTTCCCCTCATAGAAATACCATATGTGCTGCTTTTCAGTTGCAGAAGCATATATTATGCTGAAATCACCATTATACCCAAGCTACAATCAAGTAAGATGACGGTCCATAACACAATTTATATGATTGATTTACTCTCCATTGAAAGAGATCATCAAATATGTACTCAAATCATGAAAAAGCTATCTATGCTGAGGAAAGAAGATTACTGGAAAGGACCCATAGGAAGGCCAAAATTGCTGATCACCCAGTCGATTCTGAATATGTCGACACCTAAATTGACCAATAAATGTGCACCTTGCGTATAGGGGAAGAATGTTCGATTGACTGCAAAGCCGGTGCAATTACCAACCACAACAGGAACTTTCTTTATTACTTTCCCAACTGTCATAAGGTCGAGAATGACTTGTGGGGAAGTTTTTTCTGTTCGTACAATCTCCAAAAGAGGCATCACATGGGCAGGGCTGTTTATGAGAGAGCCAAGTCAAATAAGCAGAAAAAAAAAAAAAGCTCGTTTATTAAGGACCAATATTAGAAAATAAATTTATCAAAAAAAAAAGAAAAGAAAAGAAAAGAAAAAAAAGGCCATACAAACTATTGTGCAATTTTTTTTCCCCAAAACCTTCAACTTAGTCAAGTATAGAGCATATGGCAGTTCTGGTACCTACTCATTTTATGTAAAGTCTAATATGTTCTATGTCATCAGTTCCTTAAATATTCATTTCTTAAGCTCTGCAAAAAATCATACATCTTCCACCATTCATGATTCACCCAAAGGTTGAAATTCATGTTTGTTACAGCAGGGCTTCCTAATAAACAAACAAATCACTAGAAATTAATTAATTGTCCACGGTGCAAAGAGAGAGGGAAGAAAAGACATAGGAAAGGAAGAAATCAAAACTTATGAGGAACAGCATTCATGCTATCAAAATGACAAAATCATTCTGAAATGAATTAAAAGTGCCATAACTCCAAGATCCACAAAAGAAATAATCAGTATCTATTCATGTCAGGGTCCCTAAGAAAGTACTATGCCAAATACGAAAGTTAAATGTATCGAGAGGAAGGTGGTAAAAAATTAAGGGTTCAAAAAGCCTACTGTTCATCAACAACATTATGAGATCCTAGGAAGGATTTATTTGATTTTGGATGATCCTATTAAATATGATTGAAGTGCAACTACTGATTACTCCAATTGGAGTAAATAAATGTTAAGATATGTGAGAAAGAGAATGTTTTACAGCTTGGGCTGCTTGGCAAAATATTATTTGTGTACAGCGCTTATAAAGATAATATTAACAAGGCTCCTTAAAATCATTCAACAGTCTTGCAGAAAGTTAGCCTCTCAATATCCATGAGGACCACAAGATGCAAGAGGAAGGGCTATAGCTTAGCTCCCTCCAAAGTACCAAAATAATGCCTTTAAAGAAGTCTTGGAGGACTGACAAGTTAGATTCCTCCATATATAAGGCCATGATAGAGAATTAGAACGGCAATAAATATCAACAAAAAAAGGAAAAATAATTTTTATAACCTGAAAAAGTGAGCTCCTATGACACGATCTTGCGAATTTATTTTTTCTCCAATTGAATTGAGGTCAATAGTGGATGTGTTTGTTGCCAAAATGCAGTGAGGAGGGCAGGCCTTCTCTATCTCACTAAATATTTTTTGCTTTAAAGGGACATTTTCAGTAACAGCCTGCAAAGAGGAACTACATTAGAGATATTTCATTGCAAATACTCCGACATCACAAAAAACAAAGTTGTAAGTAGAGGTTGACAAATTATGAGTATAGATAGTCATAAAAGTTTGTATTGCCAGGCCATGGCAATCAATAGTTCAAAAATGTTATAAATTCCATAAAATTGCTCACCTCTATGACCATGTCTACATCTTTAAATTCAGAGTAATCCAAAACTCCTTTAAGCATTGAGAGAGCTTTTTCCGCCTTATCTTTAGTCAATTTTCCTCTGGTAACTAAACCTTGAACATTTGCTGCCAACAAAAATAAAAACAAATAAAAAAGAAGATTAGAACATTATATTTCCTTGCCAAGAAAATACTACCGTCTTCAGTTTATTGGCTACTAAGACAGCAACGATAAACTATGAATAACCACCTTCAATCATTTTTATTCCCTTCAGGAGATATTCAGAGTTGACGTCCTTGAGAACGACAAATATATTGCTCACAATAAGAGCTGTAGCTATTCCAGAACCCATTAGGCCTCCACCAATAATAGCAACTTTCTTTGTTTGCCTAGGTTTTAGACCAACATCAGTAACACTTGGCACCTGCAAAAGTAAAATTTCCGATAAAAAAAACACAATAAAAGACCCAGTTGGTTGTGAGACTTCAATATCTGCTTTAAAGTCTGAATTTCTCCACAGCATATAGACAGCCAACCATTTCGCAATGCAAGTGCCACCACTGGCTTAACTACGTCTAGAAGAATTAAAATGAGAAAAAGGTGCAAATTTTTCGAGGAATCAGCAATTACCTTTGATGTAGCACGCTGGGCAAAAAACACATGAACAAGACCTTTTGCAGTGTCTGAAAGAACTAACTCGTTAAAAACTTGGACCTCCTGCACAAATAAATCCCAATGTGAAAGAGAAATATGAATAGATACAAAACTATATGTTCAAGTACAGCTGAGTGGATATTCTTATGTAAATAATATCACGAATAAGATCAAATGCAAGGGATCCTACAAAATTCACCACTGCATACCCAAAAGTCTGCGAGATACTATTATAAATCCTCCGTTACAAAGAAAAAAAAATAAACAGCTTTTACCATTCAAGGAAGACAATTATGCAAGTAAATGCAATAGGTCTCAAAATCAAAAAGTACCTTTAGCACTCCTTTAAATCCCCCACGGACAAACCCCTCCTCAACTACATCTAGGCATGCCTGATGCTGAGGCAAATTTGGGGCAGTCTTTTTGGCTTGTTGTCTTGCAATTCTTAACACCTCCTGTGCTTCAGAGAGGGATCCAATCTTGTCCATTCTGTGAAGGGAACGCACCCATGGTTTACGTCTCTCTGCAATGTCTAAAGCCCATCTGCTAGAAACTTTCAGCAACTCTTCTGAAGGGACAACAGCATCAACAAGACCTAGCTTCTTTGCTTCTTCAGACATGATTGGTTTGGATGACTGCAAATCATTATACACATATTAAATAGATTTACAAAATGAAAAAAAAAAAAAAAGTCGACTCCACAACCATTAACAATGAAAACCATTTTAAATTTCAGAAGGTGAAGGTTACAACGTCAGCTTGGCGTCTTATGATAAAGAACACAGGTAGATTAGCTGCTTCATCCAATCATACTATCATAAAAATTATAGAAAAATTAAATCCAATTATTGGTTTCAACCATCAATCAGTATTCAAACAATTTTCCACCATAAAAATACTCTTAGTTGGAAACTAAACTATTTTTTAATAAAGTTAATCTCTCCAGCAACTCGTTTACAACGGAGTGAAACCTAACGAGTTTTCTAACTCTAGGAACAGATGGAATTAAAATCAAGAACTTTTTTATGACGTGAAAAATGCCTTCCTTCCTCCCTTTTTTAGTGATGAACAGGTAAAATAACAACGCAGAATTATTTACTATCAGCAAAAATCCATAACATTTCCAAAAAACATCACGGATAGGGAGTATTACCAGCAACATTTCAATAGCCTTTGACAGCCCTACAAGCCTTGGAAGACGTTGTGTGCCTTTTCAAAGAGCCATAGTATAAGACGTCAGTCAAAACTTGTCAAGTACAAATTTGTACTTATCATTCAAACTCAAAACAATTGCACATCTGCACACGTTTTTATCTACATATAATAGTGGCTATACCTCCAAACCCAGGAATCACTCCAAGGGTCAACTCTGGCAAGCCAAGTTGAGCTTTAGGGGCAGCAATACGTGCATGGCAACCCTGCATAAGAATAATAAGGATTAGACAACCGAGCAAATTAACGATCATGGAAGACAAAAAAATTGTTAGGAAAAGAAGTTAACTGCAAAAAATATCACCAACAGAGAAGAAAACAAACCATTGCCAATTCTAAGCCGCCTCCAAGAGCCAATCCTTCAACAGCTGCCACAATTGGCTTCTTGCAATCTGAGAGGATTTGAAAAGAATCAAATAAGGGAAGCCATAAATAACAGTAAAAAGAAACACTTAAAACAAGTAAAAGGACGAGGAGAGACCTTCAATAGCATTAACGACAAGATCAACGGATACATCAGGCATCAGTGATACATCACCTGTTTAACCACAAGTGTAAATTTCCGCTTTTCATTAAGTTTCAGTAAGTAACTTGTAAATTAGTAAAATTAACCGCACAAAAGAACTGCAAAGAGTCTAATTAATTATTTAATATACTCATACCGTTTCCTTGAATTTTCCGGAAAGCATTGATATCAAAACCACCAGAAAACCTTCCTCCCTTGCCTTCATCAACGAAATAAAAAAAAAATCAGCAAAAAAATTTTCAAAAATTAACATTCCAAACCTTACATAAAAATCTAACATAAGATAATCATAAAAAAGGGATTCTCTTCAAACTGATTCGATTGGAAACTTACCAGTTAAGACAATAGCTTTAACAGCGCTTCTCCTCGAAGCGTCATCGAATTTCTCCCTCAATCCCGCAATTACTACAATAGTTGAGAAAAATAAACAAAATCACCACATCAAAAATGAAGAACCAAAAGAGAAAGGAAAGGAAAGCGATAAAGTTTGGCTGAGCAGAGCGTTACTGGGAATCGCTATGGCGTTCACGGGAGGATTGGAGATGGTGATCACAGCAACTCCGTCTTTTCCAACGTCCATCGTCACTCGAATTTGCGACATCACTCTTTTAGCCCTTTTCTGCCTTCTTTTTTTTTTTCCTTCTTTTTTTCAGTCACCGATCTTTCCAACAAAAATGAAGTGCAACTTCGAGTGCGGTGCTTCGCTTTATATATAGCCGTTGAGTGGAGAATTTTTGGAGATTTCGTTGTTGCGGGGAAAAAAGATTTTTGACTATATATATATATATATACCCTTTTTAAAAATATTTTCTCCGCAAAGGTAAGCTCGAGTGACAAATATTCTTTGCTGTGTTGCTGACGTGGAACCTTTAGGCCGTTGTTGTTGGCGGTCCATGAAAATCGTGATGCTTACGAACTACGTCGTTTTGTTAATCTCTAACAACCATGGTCAACGCTGGGTTGGCCTTTTTTTTGGTCCCTTTATGAAACATGATGTTTCGGAGAAAGAAACTCAACGGAATTTATGTGAATGACTTTCCAAGTTCACATCGTAACTTAAATTTTGTTGCGTTCACATCTCATATAATATAACCATATCATATTTTTTATTTAATTTAAAAATAACATAATAAAAATTTTACAATAGTAAATTGTTAAGTGTTTCTCAAATCTCTTAAATATTAAATTTGGATTTTATTATTTAGCTTGAATGCTCGACATAATGTCAAAATATAAGTTTGGTAAAATATTTATTTTAAAATTTGAAATATTATAATTTTTAAAAATAATAACCGTTAGACTTGAAAAGATAATATTTCTAATTCTTGTGACATACAATGAAGACATAATCATTTAGATTCTTATTTAGTTAGTAAAAATTGCATTATAAGTTAATTATTTAAAAAAATATCGCAAATATAAAAAAAAAAAGTGAAACTGATTAGATTGAAATAGCTTATAGTATTGGGATAATGATCTACTCTTATCAATAATTACAATGAAAATAATAATAAATAAATGATTAATTTTTTTATTGAGTAATAAAATTATGACGTGTATAAAATAAGACACTAAATAACATATAAACTAATCAAATAAATAAAACCTAATAATCATAATTATGTTCATTCAACTGCAGTCCACGTGCAGTGTTATAATTATATTCCTTTTGATTGACGTTATTAAAAAAAAAATTGAGAAGTTATGGAGTAATAGATTATGTAATTCAAAGTCGTATAAAATAATAACATAATACATGTTTAATGCAAACAAGTAAAAGCGTACGGGGAATTTAAATGTTTTCAATTTCTGATTTGATGGGTCGATTACTTTTTTTTTATTTTTTTGAAGAAGGGGTGGATTGGGAAATTCATCGTACCTCTTCTTTGGTTATTATAGTTCAGCATAAGCGTAACTATCATAGAATAGTTTTTATGTTCAAAACTCTCACCGACCATTAAATCTGAACAAAAATATAAATTTATAATATAATTATGCTATGTTCAGTATAAAAATAATATTAATGTTAGTATAATACGTTTAATATATACATATTATATTTATATTTAAAATTTTAAAATATTTATATTTATATGATTGAAAAATATAAAATACTATATGTATATAAATTACAAAATATAACAATCATCATAGTTTACCTATTCGTTTGGTCATCTATAAATGTATTGAAACTCGGATCAACCGTGAAAACTGGCACACGACTAACATCTGCATTATTCTTTGAATTGAACTTTTTACGTTATTTTATCGGTCTTTGTCTAGGCTAATGTGAATCACGAGTCAACAAGACAATAAACTACATTCATGTGCTTTTAAAGATGATTTTATGAGTGTTGACAATCAGTAATGACCAATGTATATATTGGAATTTCATATGTACCAAAAAAGTCGTTGAATGAACAGCCCGCAACCTCAATTGCTGTCCCACAATGGTGGTTGAGAACAGCATAAAAAACCAAAGATTCTCTTGAGATGCAGTTTTCACGTAGTCAATTCAATTAATTAAATAGAAATGTAAATTAAATATTAGTCCTGTGAGCTAAAATTTTGAATTAAGTCATTTGGTGAAAAGTCAAGATTAAGTTTTTTGTGATAAAATAAAAAAAAAGTATTGAATTTTTAGTATTGAATTTATATTATAAAAATTGTTTGAATTAAATCATTTGGTAAAGTGTCAAAATTAAGGTGTTTTTAATAAACTAAAAAATAATTAAGTACTAGATTTTTAATATTGAATTTATATTATAAAAATTTTTTAATATGTTAATGAAAATTAAGTACTTAATATAATCATATTGTTTGACAACTGTAAAAGTTAAAATTTAAATTTATTAATTTCATAGTTTTAATTTTATTAAATAAAATCTTATATTATTTTGGATATTTCTAGATAACAATTAAAATGTTAATTTAAATATTTTGTCTTTTGTAATTAAAAAAAAGATAATTTAGATTATTTTTTTAAAAAAAATGACTTAACATATGTATTATGTTAATTAACAAGACAACCAAAATATTTTTTTTTGTTAAAAATTTTCAATCAAATAAATTTAATATAGATTATTAAATACATTAAATATTTTAAAAATTAAAAATTTTCGATGAATTACCGTACATACGCTATGAAATTAACCGAATCATAAACATTAGACAAATGTGGCAAAGACCCAAGGGTCATATTCTTTGGCCATGGGCTATTGGACTTCATGTTATTGGGTATTGTCACCCGCCAGTCAAGGTGAAATGAACTCATGCTTGGTTCAGCCCAAGACCAACTAATTTGAGTTCCTCCATGACCCGGTAACACAGAATTTCCAAGACGAAAATTGAGTTGGGGGACCGGAATCAAACGAAATCAAGCTCTGAAAATGGCGTCGTCTTGGAGGGCAATGTCTAGGTTAACGTCTCGGTTACAGTCTTCAACTCTCAAGCTCAACAACTCATCACGCATTGCTCTTCAATCCACTTCTTATTCTTCAGCTAAACGCATTTCTCGTATCTCAATGTAAGATTACTTAATTTTTAGCTCAACTTAAAAAAAAAAAAAATTGGCTTTGAATCTATGATTTTGAACATTATAAGTATAACTTATTTATTTTTTACTTTTTAAATAAATAAGATTACCATTTGAGCTGAGTAGTCTGGGGTCGATGATGCCACTAGACAGCACTATAGCTACGGCGCGATTGATATCGAGCTTGGCTTCTGAGTCTCAGACTTGGAGTCTAGTTCCTCAAGGTTACTTAACTTTTTTTTTTTTTTAATTTCCTTTGATATTCTTTTTTTAGTCCAAAATCTGTAAAAAGAATATGTTGCTGATAAAATGACAAACAAAATTACAGAAAATGAGGAATGAAAGTTAGCATTTCATTTGAAAGTTATAAGAAAAGCCTTTCTATTTAAGAAAATATCAATGGTGGCTAATTACCCTTTCAATTTTGACATACTGTAGTTGCATCCTATGATATATAAAAACTCGAACTTGAAGGCTTTTGCTGCTGTTTTTGTTACTAGAACTTTAATATAAGAGGGAACACTGAAAATTAAACATGAGGCAAATATTTGGTCTATCTGAATTCTGGATTTCGAAATGAAAATGTTTAGATGATCTGCATCACTTATCTAGCTGTTGACTGATATCCTTTTAGAATGTGTAACTTGAAGCATATTTTCCAACATGAAATCAGTTATCAGTATTGATCTTCATTCTGCCCTATGTTTGAACTGCAGGTATCTCAATGCCTTTATGATAGCCTTTCTTTTGCTGCTCGTTTTTGGAGAGGAACATGGAACATGGGTAGTGTTAACGTTGATGCCTTTTTCTTTTTCCCAGATTTTTGAGGCACAAGATTTTATAGTTTACCTCTATATTTGAGGAAGATTGCAATTGACATTGATTTTTATGCTTTTGAGTTGTTTCCTTTTGTCAATACTGCCTTTCTTCTTCTTTTGTTTTTCACCCTAGTGTATCTCAACGTGGATGAACTTTATATAATCACCATGAATTTATTAACTTTTACAAAAGCTTGATCAGTTTTTCTCTTTGCCGCTTTTTTGTGCTAGCTTTTGTAGGCTCCTCATCAGACGTTATACAAACAATATCTCCATGGAATTTTTCGTATGCTTCAGTTTCCCTTTGACATGTATGATGATGTTGGCTATATTACAATCAACTGTTAGTTTGGTGATGATTTAAAAGTTAGCTTACTTGAGTGAATTGGCTTCTAGGAAAAATGGGGACCAAAAGAAAGCTAAGCAGTTCATTTGCAGCTTTTTCTTTTCGTATATCATGTCTATCTCATGCTAATCTTAGTTTGCTTGCCATTTCAGTTATGTCATGTTCTGCTTAACTGCTATTCTTTTTTCAATAAAGCTGACATTGCTTATTGTTAAAATGATATCGACAATCGCATGTTATTATAGCCTTCCGCACCCACATTTCCCCTATAATTGTCTTGGTTTTGGTCATTTGTGCTATTGCAAGAGGACCTTTTCAATGCACTTTATTGATCATGCTTAGTGAAATTGATTGCCTCATGCGTAGTGAAATTGAGTTTTGCAAGTTTGAGTAAGGCATGCTTGATTCAGTTTCCTGATGCCTTAGTGCTGTACTACTGTTTAAGTTGTTGATAGATGGTAATTAGCTGCCAATATATAAGTCCACATCAGAAAGTTTTCCTCATTGCTAATCTATTTGTCAGTTTTTCTGGTTAATAGATGGAAAAAGAAATTTGTTACGACTATCCCAAAAATGTTATTCCATTTCTGAAATTGGTCTAGAGCTTGAACATTTATGCACTAAAATTGCTTGAAAGCAGGTAAAACTCCTTCAAGATTTTCTTCCGGAAAAACATGGAAAGAAGAGCTAGGGGTAAACCTAGCAGAAGTTCTCTGACTTGCTTTGGAGAAGGTGTACAATGCCGCTCAGATTCAAGATATTGAGAAATTTTTTCCTGGAAAGTGTAGACTTATGCAAAAATTTCCCCTTTTCTTAATTAAAGAATTGAGAAGCAATAAGTTGAGCTTTGAACAAAGCAAAAGATTAATAAGACAGAATTAAAAAAAAAAAAAAAGAATGCTAAGAGTAAATGAATCGTAATATATCCTTTGAAAATATTAAAACTCTAATAATCAGTGACTAGTGATATTCCAACAAAATTAACGTTGCTTCTGCGAAAATCTTTTTTTTTTTTTAGGTAGGATTGTCTTTTGAGGTCCATTTAGTATTGTAATTGGTACGGATTTTATTTGAGGTTAAAAATGATATTTTATAGCAAAGTTGTGGTAATCACTATGACACTTTTTTGTAACTATATTAAATATTTAAAAATTTTAAATTATATTTTTTTCATCGTATTTTTAAAAACATAATTAAACTAGCTTTAAGAAGCATGGAAGAGTATTAATTTGTATATTTGTAAATATGGCTAAAGTTTAGGAAGATTTTCTAATTTAATATTCTATAGTTAAAAGATTAGAAAAAGGGAATCTTATTGATTTATTTGTTTATTGAATTTGAAAGGAAAGGATTTTATTTTCTTTTTGAATTAGAGCCCAACCCATCGTGGCTGTCCTAGTAAGTAGAGTTTATTAAATTACGAGACGAATCCCATTATCAAAAAGACAAGGAAAGGTGTCTTAACGGCCACACATGGCCTCCTTTGCTTTCGATACACTGCAACAGCAAAGACACTTCCTTTCCTTCACTTTCTGTAAGTACCCTTCATCTTTTACTGCTTTCAACTTCCACTGTTTCTCTCTGTCTCTTTACCCCTCACCTCGAAAGCAAGAAATTTCTCAACCTTTTACAGATACAAGACATGCTAGTGTTAGACACTACTTTCATGCAAATTTATCCACTAAAGACTATGAAACCTCAAGAAAGTCTGGGAGTTCTAACAGTAAGAAAGAAAACAGTTCTGGGTTTAGTTCGTCAAGGTCTAGAGATGAGCGAGCAGAAAGAAGCTCTTTGGAAAACATTTTTAGTTCTGTGTTGGAAGTGAAGGCTGGAAAAAATAGGCATGTAAAGGATAAGATTGCAAGAAAAAGAGACATTTTTTTTGAAAAGGAGAGAGAAATGGGTTTTGGTAGTCCTTCATTGAGGGATAAAAATGAGAATATGGGGGTTAAATTGAAATCTTCTAAAACCATGAAAAATTCTGTGGCTAAGGATGGTGATGGGGTGGTGGGAGAGAAAACAGTGGGGAAAAGGTCTAAGAAATATAAGGCTAATTCACCTGGAGTACACTTGAGGGTTCAGTTGGATATGTGTTCAAAGAGAGGGGATGTGATGGGGGCAATTCAGCTATATGATAAGGCTCTGAAAGAAGGAATTAAAATGGGGCAGTACCATTATGCTGTGCTCTTGTATCTTTGCTCTTCTGCAGCTGTGGGTTTTGTTCAGCCTGCTAAAAGTGGTAGTGGTAGTCGACCTTTGAACATCTTACACGTGTCCAATGAAGTCTCAAATGTGAATTCAATGGGGCTAGGTGAACCAATAGATAAGGATAGTGAGAGTTCTAGTTCTTCAGAATTGAGTAATCCTTCTTTAAACAATGGGAAATTGGTTGATAGTGGTAGAAGTCAGGGGAATATTGATAAATTGGAGGTTAAGTTCAGTAAAAGTTATGATAATCTAGATAGTAGTTTTCCTGACAAGAATTTAATTCAATTTTCAAATGGGTCTACAAAGTCTTATTCTCAACTTTCAGAAGGTTCTAGTTATCCGAAAAAGGGAGATGGAGATCATTTAGATAAAAACGATGGGAGCAGCGGTGACCAAGAAGATTATGAAATTCGGGTAAGTGAAGATGTCAAGAAGTATGCACTGCTTAAGGGATTTGAGATCTATGAAAAGATGTGTTCTGACAATGTCCCAATGAACGAAGCAACCTTGACGGCTGTGGCAAGAATGGCCATGTCAATGGGTAATGGTGATATGGCATTTGATACGGTAAAGCAAATGACGCTGTTGGGTATAAATCCTAGGTTGCGGTCTTATGGTCCTGCTCTATCTGTTTTTTGCAGTACCGGAGATGTTGACAAAGCATTTGATGTTGAGAAACACATGTTGGAGCATGGTGTTCAGCCAGAAGAGCCTGAACTGGAGGCACTCTTGAGAGTTAGCATAAGAGCCGGAAAGGGTGACAAGGTGTATTATTTATTGCATAAACTAAGAACAAGTGTGAGAAGAGTGTCACCTTCTACGGCAGACATAATTGTCAAATGGTTTGAAAGCAAGGCAGCTTCAAGAGTGGGGAAGCGAACAATGGATCAGAGATTAATAAAGGCAGCAATTGAAAATGGAGGGGGAGGCTGGCATGGGCAGGGATGGTTGGGTAAAGGAAGGTGGACTATATCACGTACAACTGTTGGAGCTGATGGCTTATGTAAATGTTGTGGGGAAAAGTTGGCTTTAATAGATCTTGATCCTTTAGAAACTGAGAAGTTTGCTGAATCGGTTGCATCTATAGCTATAAAGAGAGAGAAGAATTTCAGTTTTCAAAAATTTCAAGTATGAAAAGCATATTGATCTCTTTTCAATCACTCTAATTATGCACATAAGTTCTGAAAAAGTGATAAAACTTATTTGGTTGCAGAAATGGCTTGACTACTATGGACCATTCGAAGCTGTAGTAGATGCAGCTAATGTTGGTCTTTTCAGCCAGAAAAGATTCATGCCATCAAAGGTTAGTTGGGCTCAAATGAACAGGATTCATTAAAGTTTCACCCAGTTGTCTTCCTTATCTTTTTTGTGTTTGCTTTAGATTTCTTTGATGGTAAATTCTCTAGGTCAATGCTGTTGTTAACGCAATACGCCAAAAACTTCCATCAAAGAAATGGCCACTCATTGTTTTGCATAACAAACGGATCACTGGACGGAAGATGGATGAACCAGTAAATAAAGCATTAATTGAGAAGTGGAAAAACGCAGATGCTCTATATGCAACACCTACTGGATCCAATGATGATTGGTAGGAGATAGATGATCAGAAATTACAGCTGACCTGCTTGATTGCTTATTTGCATATTCGCATCAACTTTAGACGTTATGGTTTTATTTGTGTCTGACTTATTTTTTCAATGCATATGCATTTAAAGTCATGGGTAATAACCTGTGCTTCAGGTACTGGTTGTATGCAGCTATCAAGTTCAAGTGCTTAATTGTGACTAACGATGAGATGAGAGACCATACATTTCAACTTTTGGGAAATGACTTCTTTCCGAAATGGAAAGAAAGGCATCAAGTGAGTAAAGATCTCGGTGTTCAAAATGTTTCAATAGACTTTTTTGTTACATTTATATCTTCCAAAGTTTTGTTTATTTAGATAGCTGCATCTAACTAGTTGATAAACCTTGTAACAAATATGCTCAGTTGCCTAGTATAATTCTCTAAAGCAATTTTCCTAACAAGGCATCTGTCTTTTCCGCATCTAAGGTGCATTTCAGTTTTTCAAATGCTGGTCCAGTATTTTACATGCCGCCTCCCTGTTCTGTTGTAATTCAGGTATGTTCCTACAAGCTTTTGTACAAAATATAAGTGCATAAACTGACAGAATAGAGCTATAAAGTGGGCTTCATATTCATAATGGAAATACACGTCAACAGGAATCAGAGAAAGGCCACTGGCATATTCCCATTGCATCCGAACTTGATTATGATTCTGAAAGAACATGGTTATGCATTACTCGAGCTAACTCACATGTGGTGAAGGAAGATTCTGCAACCATAAATGAAGGTAATACCAACTTTAGTTTATCAATGGTTCTTCACTTGAAAAATGTATGGATCTGTTATTTGAATAGAGCTCTTTTATGGGACTTATATAATATTCACATGGTAGTACCATGAGTGCAATTTATTTGATGCCAGTAATAGTATCAACTGCATATCTTTTGGGTGACTACAAAACTACCAGTTAACTTTATTTGTCTTCTTCATTTTTTTTAGAGTATCTGGGTTTGTTGAGGTGTTGACATTTTTATCAATAGAAGGCTAAACCAAACTTTATTTTCACTAAAGGAAAGATCCTTTATTTGCTGCAAAATCTTTGTTCCCTTTACTGCATTTTTTTCCCCATATCTTGGGATGGATGTGCTGAAAAAGGTTAGCTAGTTCAATGACTTGTTTGACTTAAATCGATAATTTGCTTAGGAATGCTAGAGCCAATTTGACTTTATGGTGTCCTATTGATATGTTTACCTACAGGATTTTCTTGTGTAACAGGTTCGCAGCCTCTTCACCATAGCAAGGAATGTGCTAAGTCAACTACTCAAACTGAAACCAAAGTTAATTCAATCTCTCTGCGATTAAATGATAGCAACCATGATAAACCACAAAAGCCTACTGAGGAAATATTGAAAAATATCAGAAATATTTCGTTAGCTTCCGTCTCTTCAGATAAAAAATACACAGTTCTATCAGAAATAGAGGCTGCAGAGATGCTTGGCACCTGTGTAATTGATTTTCAGATCTGAAGCAAGTGCCTTTCTTGGAAAGTGAAATTTTACTGAACTACCAGTTGGAATCCCTTTGTATGGTTCTGAAGCCCCTGAGCTGAGTTTATATTGATATATGGTGTATTTTAGCAAGGTTTTTTGCCCATCAAAGGCCATTTCTTTCTGGAGAGAATGGAGTGGGTTGGGGAAGGAAGAAGGTTGCAGTTTCTTCATATGAAGTTGTAACATTGTTTATATTGAAAAAACCTTCTTTTCTTTTTTTTTTTTTTTTGTAAGAAATCATTCCATCCATTTTTGCCAACTAGTAGATTTTGATGATAATATCTAATAAAATGTCCTCTAGCTTTGCAATCATTTGTCGGTGAGTCACATGCTAAGCTCAGATGGGTATAAGTCACTCAGATGGGTATATATGCTGGCAGGCATACCATGAATGCATTACAATAACAGTTAACAATTTTGTTTATCCTGGGAATAATTGCATATGTTACCTATTGATGTTGTCTTGTTTCTCCAAAGTTAGGGAAGGTCGATGGAGACTACTGTAACTCGATTTGGTCGCTTGTTCTTTTTAACATGGATTTACACTTTCTTTCACAACAAACAAACAAAAAAAAAACGATCACAGAATTTGCCATTCGATTCCACATGGGCATTACGTTGTCGCTGATTGAATGGTTTAATTGATGAAAACATTAATGAAAATATCAGAATGTTATGGGTTTAAAAGTTTGGAAAGGAGATACCAAAAATTTCCCAGACCAGATAATTGACTGCTACTGGAGATTAAGAGAGCCAGAAGGTAGTTCCCGAATGCATCAATCTTAAAAGAGTAACATAATCACTTCCCTGTCCAAATTCGGAAGGAAGAACAATGCAAAGTTCTAGAAAAGCTACTGTCCCAATGCAATCCTACATGACATGAGATTGAACATAGATATATATTCAACAAGGCAATCAACTGTCTAACTGTATATGTATGTATGTATGTATGTATGTATGTATGTATGTATGTATGTATGTTTTTCTCTATATTTGTCTTCCCATTGTTGCTTTTCTTTCCCTCTTTCTTCTATCAATCGCGATCGTTGGGACTTCTTAGGCCACTTAAGTTTTCAAGCTTCTCTACATAGAGAGATTTTTTTGGGTGGAACTAAGTGGTGGCTTGGACGTTTTTCTGTCATTATCACCCTTAAAGTAGATTTCTAGATCAGTTGAGTTTCTCCTTCTGGAAGCAATGCCCCAACCCATGAAATCTGAGAGTGTTGGTGCCTCTGAAGCACTCAACCTCACTGCATCTTCATCGGAGGAGCTCGACGACATCTCAGATCTTGGTGGTGATGATGATGTTTGAATAACGGAGTCGGCATAAAGGACATCCTCGATTCTTGACATGACATTGAAAGCCAAGCTCTCTAGAATCCTTGAATAGCTTTCCAGGATAGCGTGTCCTACATCCTGTGAAATTGGTAATCAAGTAAGTTTATCAAAATTGAATTCATTAAAAATCAAGTAAGTTTTATCAAACTTGCTGTACCTTATTATCTTGGATCTTAGATATGTCAAGTGCAGATTGTGGAAGTCCAGGAAAGCGCTGCTTTAATAAGAGTAAGATAGTTTCAGCCCTTTCTTCAAAGAGTTCCCTCTTTTCCAAGCTGACACCTGAACCCCAAGAAGACCTTCCATCTTTCTGGTGCATCTTCCTCTTCCAAATGACAATGGAGGCCTCAATCCTGTTCTTAAGATCAAGAACTTTGTGTTCAGTTGATAAATCCATGGTTGACAGGAATTGTGCCGGATCAAAGTACTCCACCGTGATGCCTTTATAAATTGAATCGCCAAGGCTTGCTCTTCCATTCTACATAGGCATGATGGAGAAGATCAGTTAAGGTAACTAAAAATTCTTAAGGATCATTTTAGTTGACGGGGGAGTTTTGTTCCTTTACCCTGGGGAGGGAATCAATGTAGCTTTCGGGGATCTCGATTTCAGATAGGACTTCAGCATTGATAGCCATAGCTGCTTTCAATACCTGGCTTACAGACTCCTTTTGAGACTGCAACCATCTTCTTGATGCTTCTGATAGCCCATTTGGAGGAACCTTAACAGTTGGATGCCACCATTTGTCGTCATCCCTCTGGCTGTTTTCCTTCTCTTGATCATCATTTTTGGACACATACCAGAACTCCTTTTGTTGTCCAAACGTGTCAAGAGTCTCCTGTTTTTATTACAATTTAATCAGCAACTTTACTGTAAATCTTTGCTTTATTATCAAGTGATCTTATGAGGTTAGAAAAGTTAATGTTACCCACAATAAGCATTGTATCCAGTTTTCGCAATCCAGGGATATTCACCAGCAGGTCGCTTCTTTGTCTTGTGACCATAATCTATCAAGTTTGGAACAAATTGTTGGGAGTTAATATGGTGAAATGGTAATCAAGGTGCAACTTTGTTTGAAGTAACAGTTTGAAGAATTGAGACTTGATTTCGGAGAAAGATATGTACCTCCATGTTTGTTCCATCCTTTGATTTCTGTTGTGAAGGAACAAATTCAACAATGTGATCAGTTACAGATAAAAGCCAATCCATTTCTTTTCTCCACCTTGCTTTCCTTTCTGAAGACATAGGTCCTAATTTCACTTGTTCTCCAAAAATGGATGCTGCATTCATAATTGACGAACAGAGAGATACGAATAAGAAGCACCATCTGTTAGGTATATTCAGCATTCTTGTACTTTAATAAACTGGTCAAGTATCTAACTAAAATACCACCAATAGGCTCAAAATTATCAGAGATTTTGCATCATGGAAATGAGAAGGAAAAGCCACAAGATTGCACTATGGTCAGCTTTGAAACCTAGCATATTTAAAAGAGGTCGTAGCCCCGGGATAAAAGAGGGGGTTGTAGATCGTGGGATTTGAAACCCAAAATTATTTGATTTCTCTTATTAAGAATGACTGTATAAACCAACTAGGTTAAATCCGGAATTTGTTTTGCTGTTATATTTCTAAATGAAAACATATGCTTTTGGTAATTAGAGTTTAGACAGGAATATTGTACCTGCTAGGTTTGTCACAGCATTAGACAGAGCCAAAGCCGAAGAAACACCTTTTCCTCCTCCTGACATGTCTTCTCCCAAAAGCAACTTGGCAAACCTTTCCTTCATCAGTTCCATATCTGTACCAAACAAAACGAAAATTATTAGAAGAAAATCGTTAACATTGTCGTCATTTTTGTGATCAGAAGAACAAAAGAGAGACAGATTCTCATTTCTGCCATTTTCAGGCTTGGCATTGCAATTAGATATGCAAATTAGCATGAATAGTAAAGCAGAATACGAAAACGAGATTAAGGGTGTGTTTGGTAGAGTGAAAAAGTGGAAATATAAACAAAGGAGGGTAGAAAAATGGGGGAAAAAAAAAAGGAACTTTGAGCACGTTTGATAATAAAAGTCTCACTTACTTAGCAACGTGAGGAGAACTTAAAATATTTGTGTAGCAGCATTACAAAGATTAACATAAACCGGTTTACAAATTAAAGAAGAGATTGTCTATTATCCAAGATACTAGTTTTAAATTCGATTTTGAATTTTTGTAATCCTTATCAAATAGCAATGAATAAGATAGAAAATTTTCCCGAACATAAATTGCAGCTGCGGTAATCAACATAGAATATGCTGAAACTGGACCTGATTGTGGCCTCTCCTGGGGAGCTCCAGGCCCAGACTCTCCAATATTTTGGTGCTCCATTGGTTGTTCTTCTGCAATTTTTTTGTCTAAACTCCTTGATTGCCGGTTACCATCAACATCTTCCACATGATCATTACCATCTGAGATCAGATGCTGCTGCTGCCTCCCTGGATTGTCATGCATTCTCATAATTCGGAAAGATCCCGTGTTCTGAATGCTGTACCGGCGTGTCAATGTTCGAACCATTGTTCAAACACAAGCTTCTTCTCTTTGTGTTTCTTCTTCTTTCTTTTTTAACAACAAAAATAAAAAAGAAACAAAGTTGAAAATGAATATAAATAAAATAAAAGGATCCTTCTTTCAGTTTTTAGTTATAAAGATACCATTGAAATGAGAGGCTAGCGATTGAAAGTAAAAAAAAGATTTATCTGATTCCGCGTAGGACTGAAGGGGTAAAGCTTTTGAGTGGTTAATCTTGTTTTGCTGTTTTTGCAGCTAGAGAATCCACGGTGCATGTTTTCAGGAACATAAATTCGAGGTTCAGCTAACAAACAAACATACTATAAACAAAAAAGATAGTAATTTTGAAGGTTTTTTTTTTTTGTCTAAATATGGTTAAATTGTTAAGATAGGACAATCCTGGCAAAATGTCCGGGAAAAACATTCGAGCTTAACTGCTTTAACTAATTTCCCTTTGCCTGCCGCCCATCCTCTTCTCTCTCTTGCAGCACCCCATTCTAGTCGAGTCTGATACAGTTCTTTAGTTCGAGAAAATTTAGGGTATTATAATGATAATGTGGTCCCCAAATCTTTATGTGTCATAAAAGTTTAAGGTTTCCCTTTTTTCGTCATATATCTTATTCTTAAACTTAGGTCGTCACTATTAATCTCAACTGTCACTTTGTTTGAGGAATAACTTTAAGTAACTAGCAAGTGATTGTTCAAGCGCATATATGAAGGAAAAAGGATACAATTGGGCGCTTGCGCAGCCAGCTTGCCTGCTTTCTCCCCTGGCCGCTGAAGTTACTCATCTGATAGGAAGTCCTATATAATTAGTCAGAACTTTATTTTCCCATAAGAAAAAAGAAATATAAAATAAAGAAAAAAGGAATGCCATCTTATTATTGTGCTATTAACAATATGCTTTCATCATAACAATGGCCAATGGCTAAATTGCATAAAACAACGGTAAGTTTGCCAACTACTTTAAACTATCGAATCATAGTAAGTTGGATGCTTTGCTATTTATGTTTCAAACTAGGACAGAAGTTCATCATCTTCCTTTCACTTAACATTGTTATTTTGTCTTTGAAATCTGAATTCTGAAAGGAAAAACAAGTGTGCACTATACTATTTGTTCGATTTTATATTTTCAAACTTTTTTCTTTTATTTTCCGAAACATTTTTGGGAGATGGGAAGAGATTAAATATCCATCACCGACTTTACTTTTGTTATCCTTCATTTGTTGTTCAATGTTCCTTCTACCAAACATTTTACTTTTTGACCAAATCTGCTAAGAATTAATGTCCACCTAACCTAAAAAGATTGTAAATTAACTACATATCAGATCAGTTCCAGAAGTTAGAGACATAGATATTAGGGGGGCCATAGTAACTTTGTCTTCATATTTCACAAGCCTCAAGAACAAAATTTGGTTTTTTTCTGAGAAAAAAAAAAGAAAAAATAAAAACAGAAGTGTGTATTTTGATTGTGAGACATTCCCTTTATGAAAATTAAAGATTTTTGGCCTTGTCATGGAATTGTAATGTAGGGAAGTTTGTTGCTGATTATTCATCCAAAATGAAAGCTGCTTTTTTGGTCGATGAACAGTGGGAAAGTTTCGGCTTATTATCAATGGCCCTTTTGTCTGTGCGTATCTGATTAAGCACTTTTGGCTTAATAATTAGAAGCTTTATTAACCAAAATACTGTGCCATATTTGTATAACAAAAAAACTACAAATATGTCGAAATACATAGCATGTGCTCACTGCCCGCTTTAGAAGGTAAGTTTGATGTGATTGCCAAGACCATTTTTTATCCTGAATTAAGGGCTATTTTGTTGTAATTTATGCTTTGAATTATTGGCCATAGGACTGAAATCTGTATGGGAGGTAAGAAGCTCAATCAGGTAACGGAGTCATG
>JAQSVH010000012.1:266888-279812 GCA_029448705.1 Adansonia digitata | reverse complement strand
ATATTCTTCAAGACTGGAGGAATTTTTTTTTTTTTGGTAGTTCTTCATCTTTACAGAAACTTTCCTTGTGCCTAAAGCCCTACATAATACTTAGTAGCATTCTTCATATGAAATAGAATGAGACTTTGATAGCTTGTAAATTAATACATATTTATGTTCAGGACTTTTTAGCGCAGGACAAACTGTTTATAGGATTGTAGTTTTACATATCATTAACAGGATATCTTGCTAAGTATAATATGTGCCACAGGAAAGCTAAATTGGTTTATATGAGGTGGCCTTTGCAAATGCTTTCCCCTTATCACAGATATATCTTACTATTTGATTCTGTGCATTTTTATTAAGAATTTTTCCTTCAGGAGTATGTACCACCTAGTTAACAGTTTTCTTTGATGCTTGTGCTCCATTTACTATGTGGATAGGTCTTGGATTTGTAACTTCTATTACATTCATTTTCTTGGTTGGGATATTCATGTCATCTTGGTTGGGAGCATCTGTTTTGGGCCTTGGTGAGTGGTTTATCAAGCGGATGCCATTTGTTCGTCACATCTACAATGCCTCCAAGCAGATTAGTTCTGCTATATCACCGGGTATGCTCTCTGCTGCTTTTCTTCCGCATAAAATAAATTAGTTTTGCTGGTCATATTATTAAAATTGGTTCAGGTAGTAACAACCTATAAGCTATATCACTTTTTATGTTTACATCTTTATTGTGTTTCAGATCAGAACACGCAGGCTTTCAAGGAAGTAGCCATCCTAAGGCATCCGCGTATTGGTGAATATGCATTTGGGTTCATCACTTCATCTGTTACTCTGCAGGTGGGCAAATGAAGTGTTTCTTCCTAAATTATCATTTTGGCATGCGTTCCTTGTTTTTGTTATTTTCCTGATTCATGGTGATCATGCTTCACATGATCTTATTGGCATGCATGTCTGCATGACTTTTTCTTTCTATAAAACTCTTGTGACCGCTTGTTTCCGAGTAGTTTGGTTCTTGCTTCCATGGAATTCTTGTTGGAAAAGACTGCAGTGTTCAAAAATCTTTTTCCTGACGTGCAGCTAGTGATTCTCCTCTATTGTTGTCTCCCAACCTTGTTAAGTACATCCCATGTCATGGTGTCCCAATTCCCAATTGAAGCCAAGTAGTATATTGCATGCATAAGCAATGTTTGACATCTCATTATCTACTTTTATGTCCTATGAACATTTACCATCGAAATTTGGTTGCTACCGTTTTAAAAATTGAGCAGTGGACGATTAGGATTTAAGGCACACCAGGCAGTGCGATATCAAGAATGCTGTTTTTATTCTTTTTATTTTTAAATGCAGAGCTACTCTGGTGAAGAAGAGCTATGCTGTGTCTATGTTCCAACGAATCATCTTTACATTGGTGATATATTCCTTGTCAACACCAATGATGTTATTAGACCGAATCTATCCGTCCGTGAAGGAATTGGTGAGGGATTC
Source organism: Adansonia digitata (assembly GCA_029448705.1). Classification (NCBI taxonomy): domain Eukaryota; kingdom Viridiplantae; phylum Streptophyta; class Magnoliopsida; order Malvales; family Malvaceae; genus Adansonia; species Adansonia digitata. Next base: position 278,345 of record JAQSVH010000012.1, on the reverse strand, counting down.
AACGTCTTTTGTTGTTTTATATTTACAAATGCAAGGAAAAAGGAGTGGGGAGGTGCTATTGTATAGGCCTCCTAACTCTTACTCCTGCTTAGGGTAATAGGGAGCCTTTTTAATTGCAATGATGAATGGGGTCTGATTTGAAATTGCCACTTCATATGAGGATGGTCACTCTACTGTGAAGTGGTTTGTGGATTATTTGTACAAAAAGCAATATAAAAAAAAAACGAAAAAAAAAAAAGAAGAGAATAGAATAGAATGAAGTGAAAACGTTACTATAACTTATCTTGCTTCGACTTTAAGCTTATATCTCACTCATCCTGCCATTGCAGAAATTGTTATATCCGGGGGAATGTCCATGCCTCGGATCCTGTCAACATTAGATGCATGTTTACCGCTGGAAAGAAGTAGATCTGACAGAAGCTGAGATTGAAGGTGACAGTTGTAAAGTTGTTGTCTATTTATTGCATTCTTTCTAGTTTCAGATTTGAGTCAGCAGAGCGGCCACACCATCAATGTGTTAGTAATACAGGTTTAGGAATTAGATTATAAAAGTTTGATGGTTGTGTTTGATTCTGGTGGCATAATGTAACTTTGCTTTGTTTATATAGAATGTAACACTGTTTGATTTCAAATATAGTTTGGTTAGTGTTGGATTTTGATTCTTCCAAGTTCCTACAATTAGAACAACAATGTCATTTTACTGAATGTGTTCTTACCAGAGTCTCTCTTTCGCTCCAAAGTTCTTGAGCTTTGGTCTGTTTATAGCCTGCAATTGCTGCTTCAATTAGTAGCTTCAAAGTTGTCTCAAATCTGGCACTCTTTTGGGATTTGGAGGTTTCGAGTTCGAGCTAGCGGCCTTGCAATTTTAGTTTAATCATGGCATTAAATTTTTTGAAAGCCAGTAGTGATTAAAAGGGAATTTTATTCATACATTCATTTCAAATGCAACACTCATATAATCGTACATTATGTTTCACCCTAAAATTGGAATCAGTCTTTGATTTTGTTTTTTTTTTTAAATGTTTGAATGAATTTAAAACACGTACGGTGTTTTATGGATTTTGTTTCATTCTATAAATATAAAAATGACACAATATTGAGTCAAAATTTTAAACATAAATATGGTGTATATTAATTGTGTTGTGCCACTCTAATTTAAACGTATCATTATGTTCATTAGGCTGTTTTCCTAATTATTAAATAATCAAAATTATTGTTTATAACTATATGATATTGATGTTGAACTAATATGGACGAGAGTTAATCATATTAAACTCCAGGTGCAGCCCATTTACTTTGTGTCCTGGCCCATTACTAAAAAACTTGGAAAGTGCACCCGCCTGTATTAAGTGAAATCCCGGCAGAACCCTAATACCTTTGTCCATGTCCCCGCAAAGCCCTAGTTCCCAGTCAAGTCTCTATATAAGGTGCGATTTTATGAGCTTCATAAGCTATGTATATCGACTGTGACTTTCCAGTTGTTGTTGTCTTCTTCTTCTTCTTCTTCTTCTTCTAGGGTTCATGTTTTCTCCTCATCTACCCCAGATCCATTTCCCCATCTTTATTCTTCTGCTCTACTGTAAAATTTTTTTATGTTATTCTTTTTTTTTTTTTTTGTTTTGAAAGAAAAGATTATGCGAGAGGGACGGTGACGATTTCAACAGTGAAAGGTCTCGTTCGTCGTAATTGGCTGTTTTCAACAGCCTTGCCGACCATCCTGATATATCACCACCCATATTCTGAGTCCCCTTTTTTACTTTATTTTCTTTTCAAAATATTATTTACATATATTTACCTGCTTATACTAATAGTTTCGATAAAAATCGGCCGATGATTAAATATGTTTAATGACAAGCATATGTCTGAAATTTTTCATGTTGAAATGCCTAATCTTCTCTATGAGGCCGATTATCCCTTTCTCTATCCCCCTTTCTTGATTACTTATTTGCAACTATTTTTTATTAAAAAATAATTCAGCTTTAACTTTCATCGACAAATTAAAAAACATACTCTGCGTAATTGCCAGTGATGAAGAAAGTGGTAATTTATTATGCAATTAATGACAATGAATGATTACATACTTACCTCCTACTGCCTTCCTTCCGAGGCTTGTTATTTTATTTCCATTTATTTTATTTTATAAATTTAAAACTGTTTTTAGAAACATTAATTGCAATTTTTTTTTTATAAAAAAAAGAAGGGGGCGGTCAAATGATGATTAAAAAAAGCATAGTTCAGCTGATAATCTACATGATTATTAAACTGGTAGTCTTTCGCTCCTATCTGATGACTCCTTCTACTCTTTTGGTTTTCCTAAGTTTTTGTTATAAATTTTTGGATTAATTTTTTTAAAAGTATTTAATTGATGTTTAATAAAAAAAAAATAGTCAATTTTGATATAATGTTATAGATTGGTTTTTTCTTTTATTATTATTATTTTTCGAGTAAAGCCTCAATTAACATATTAATTGGTTGTCATTTGATTTGAAGTAAAGAGGTTTGGCCCTCCAATCCCTTCCCGAGGCTTGGTCTTGACTTATCTATTCATGCTAGAGTAGATTACTTAAAATATGCTTAACTTGTTAAAGGAATGTTTCAATTTTATTAACCGTGATTCATGAACGTGACAGAAAAAATGAGAATTCTTTTTATTAAATAAAAACGAAAATAAAAATGATGCCTATAAATAGGAACTTGGTAGTCAAATACAATAAATCTGATCTAAATTTGAAGCTTCTAATTCCAGAGATTTTGATAATACTTGATACTTTAAAACAGGAAAACAAGAATTGCAGCATCCGTCGTTGCAAGGGTCAATCTAAAGTTGCTGGAGGATCATATGGACAGAGCTAAAGAAGGACCTGCCTTGCAAACAATAATAGCTTTTCTTCTACAAAAAAAAATTACGGTGTTGCAGAAATTTTGTTTAAAAAAGGGGTTAAAAGTTCACAATGATCAATCAAAGAAACAGAGACGTTATCAGGGAAAATGGCGTAAACATCTTGAAATAAAATCAGCAAGGCTACTGTATTGTGCATATCTCTATTCAGATGCTTTGACAATCTCCTGCTGCTGCTGCCGCTTGTCAAGTTCACAGCCAGGGTCAAGGACCGTGCCACCTAACCTCTTTGGAGGCCAATAACGTAATACTGATCTTCCTATGATATTCTTGGCAGGGAGCGGACCCCTAAACAAAACGAAACAAAAATAATGAAATCAACAAAATTGCATGCTCATGGATGCACCATTGTCTGTCAACCAGTTGAAGAGCATAAATATCTTTACCACACATGGGAATCATAGCTATTATTACGATTGTCACCCATCACGAACACCGACTTCTCTGGTACTCGCTGCAACATTAATACCATATACTACATTCAATCAGAATCACGAACTTGTAATTAAGGCAACAAATGTACAAGCTTCTACAACTAGTGATATATTTGTGCTTTCTTAACTCAAACCATGGTTCAACATCTACCTCAATCAAAAGCTATGTAACCCGAATTTAGAGGTATGTGTTAAATATGGATATGTGTTGTGTTCGACATAAATATATTCAATTACGTTTAAAGTTTTTTTTTTATATGTTTGGAGGATCATATCTTTATACATATGTTCAAATATATGTCAGGACAACACAGCTGGAAAGGTTTATTGAGCACAATGGTCTCCAAATCCCTTCCAATCTTTCCCCTCTCTCTTTCTATTCTTTGTCTCATGCAGGCAAATCTTGTCTTAATAAGAAAGGCATAATACTTGTAGTACATAACCTGAGATTCTAGTATTAGAAATCAATACTTACAATTGGTGTCATTTCATAAGAAGGAGCTTCGTTGATGAACACTTCATCTCTTACAACTCCATTAACAATAAGCTTTCCATTATGAACCTGCATTGCAACAAATTTTCATATTTCATTCGAATGAAACCAAAATATCATTATCAATGCACCAAAACAAAAAAAATAAAAAAAATGGGGATAATTTGCAACTAAATCCTTTTACTCTTATCACTTTCCTTGGTTCGAGTGATTCAACCTCACAATGTACAACATTACCATACTGGAACGTCTGGAATAGTTTTTCCAATACAGTGTAACACAAAAGGATTTCAACTTACTAAAAGGAAAAAAAAAAGAACAGATGCTAAGAAATTGTCAGTGTAACATCACCTCCACAATATCACCTTCCTTAGCTACAACTCGTTTAATGAAGACATCTTCATCAGTGTATCCTACTTTATGAAGAACTGGTGGACTTTTGAAAATGACAATATCATTAGCACATGGCTTCCTGAAGTAGTATGAAACCTGACAATTTCAATTTTTTTTTTTTAATTGTCATGTAGTATAGGTAAGAATTAAACCACTCATTCACTTATTGATGCACGATTAAAGCACAATAAGAAGAATTAATTGGTTCATGTCAAATCCCTTCTATCCTTAGAATAGAGATCTTTGTAAATCCTAACACAAACACACACATACGCATATCATTCAGCAGTAGTAATAAGGCTAACACTAATTTTGACAAATCAGTCTTTTCTGTCTAGGTTTTTTGAGGCTCAAGAGATGTTTTTCAATTTTAGATTTTAGCATTACTATTAAAGTAATTAAAACAAAGGCTAACAGGCATGTTCCAGTTATGACAATCTAAAAATAAAATACTACAACAAAAACCAACTTTGTAGATAACATAAGTACCCCAAAGCACAGATTCTACTTCCTATGAAGCCCATGCAATACACTCCACTTACTAATCAATTTCAGATATTGACAAGTGTAATCTAAAATCTCCTTAGATGAAACCCATATTTTTAAATTTAAACCATTCCAGTCAAGGTTGATAAGGCTTTTCAGTCTTCTTTAATCACTTCAGAAGTGCTGCTTTCCATTCTTAATTTGAGACAAGCATATTTAAAGCTTCATCTCTTCCCCATCACCGAAAGTTAAATAATTTATATAAACCTTAACACAAACGTTTCATAAAATTCAACTACGATGAAGCATTTACCAGAAAACTTTAAAAAAAATAATAAAACGTGAATCCTTATCCACATAAAAACATAACAAACGAACAGCAAACAATCAGATAGTACGTAATAAGTATTTCCACTAGAAACTTTGTGCAATTAATTAACTAAATATCAAACAAATAATAACACTACCTTCTCCGCAACAATTAGATCCCCAACATCAAAAGTTGGATACATCGACAACGAAGGAATATACCTCGGCTCAGCCACGAATGTTCGGAAAGCAAGCGATATCATCACAGCAGCAATAACCGTTTTTGCATCATCTCGTGTAAAATTCAACCATTCTGGCGATGACCCACTTTTCTTCTCTACCTCTCCATCATCTCCATCTCCTCCTCCGCCGACACCAGAGACAACCACTACTTTGGGCTCCTCATCGGAGTCTTTAACCCCATAACAGCTTAGTCTTTGAATTTGGTTTCTGGCGCCTAAAGTTGTTGCATTTTTTATCTTAAACCACAAAAAAATGGGCATTTTGGAGGGAAATGTGGAATGGGTATAGCTTAAAAGGTGGGGTTTCGAAGTTTGGTGATGATTGAAGATTGTGAGATTGGGGGTTTTGAGGGGTTTGGAAAAGGAAATTGAGCTGAAATTAAGGCTTTTGAAGGGTTTGGAGAATTGGGTTGAAGAGAGATTAGGGTTTTGAGAGGAAAACAATTGAGGCAGGGAGTTCAGAGATATCATCATCTCCACTGAAAGAACTCAGAATCTAATTTTCCAAGGGATTGAAATCCAAGCTTACAAATATGAGGGGTGTGAAAATAAATCCGTCTTCATTTAATATTAAATTTATTTTCTACAATCAGTTATGGCATTCCGTGGGTCCCTTACCCGCCTGTTCTTATGTTCATGGATTGTTCAAATTGTCTAGACAAATACAATCATACGCAAATAACCAATGTCTGAAAAATTCCATAGAAGACCAAAAGAAATATAAATTTTGCTTTGGGGAGCCAAAGAAATTATTGGTGCAAACTAAGACATCAGACATTTCACAATAAGACATGCTATGTCAAACTTAGTTACTTCGGATTCTGAAGACCCCAAGCTTAAGAAGAAGCCCTTTCAAAGATATTGAGGAGCTTGTGCCATGTGTTTGGGATGGATTATCCTTCATCAATAAAAATTCTTCAATTCTTCTTGCTTTCAAAAAAAAAATAAAAACAAAAAAAAAAAATTGTTTTGCTGTACTTCTGATTTATTTTGATTCAGATAGAAGGGACAAAACATGAACAAGATAATACAAGTGAAGCATGTTCTCGAATCATAGAATAGTTTAACATTCGAGTATGATTTAGTAACTGTCCATGATGATTGATTGACCTTGCTTCTTCTTGCTGCAACATTTGACAGATTTCAGTGATTTAAGAGCTCCTTTTGCTGTCAACCTTGACTACTCAGAGCATGTTATCTTCATGGTTAATTGATTTGCTTCAGGAAGTCTTTTTGGCACTTCAAAATTATCCGAATGTGGCCATTTTGATAAGTCGACAAGATAGAGCCAATCATCACCAAGCTGGTACGCACCTCGGCTACTTGTCGTGCCTTTTACGCACCAGCAATGACTCTACTGACTTTCCTTGCCCAAATATGACAGACACGATAAGCTTCCCCAGCGAACACATTGCGTGAGCTGTCCTTGCTTGGTTTATAATGAGATAATGAACTGGTTCATGACGTAGCATGTTTTGCCCAGGGAGAAGTAAATAAATGCATATGTCCTCAATTTTTGGAGGATCAATTGCCTTTAAATTGATAACTGCATTGCATAAGCCAACCATCCTGCAAAAGTGATAATCACGATGAATTCCTGTATGGCATAAGGGAGAACAAGAAGCCCCTAAGCGTCCTAGAAATCAATGCTTACGTCCATTACGCTTTTTTTCCCCCCTTTTTTTTCCTTTTGGTACTGATTACTAAGCTTGCGGTTATACTTACATACCTAAAAACCCAGAGTGGCAGTAGTAAACCCAAAGTACAGAACAGAACCGTTGAGAAAAAGATGAACTCTTAACAACCTTGTTTGCCTTGCCTGTTATGTTTCTTTTGTGTCCCGAGAGCAACCCGCACTGTTTTCCTCAAATTACAACTAAACCAAATTTAATTGCGCTCGGCTTGGCCTCAAGAAATCCAAGCTTATACTTTGCGTCTTTTTCCTCCAAGGATCTTGACTTGGTAGTTGGCATGTGTTAAGGTTAGTTGATAAGCGTTCAACGGTCTCAAACTTTGCTCAAGTTCAAAGCTAACGCACGTTTGGACAAGAACGTGACAGCATGAATTGAATCTAACCATTTCTAATTCAGTGAGCGTAACATATAATATAAAGCCTTAGATTTTGTTTCGATGTCATCAAAAGTAAATTTTTTTTATCATCATCTATTAAAATTTAAGCAACAAATAAAATAATCAATGAAAGTGACTGTATCCATTATTTACTTACGAATCACTTACAAATACAAATCAATGGAAAAGGCCGTGATTTCAGAGGGATAAAAATGTGTTATCTTTGCAATCAATTTGATGACACTCAAGTCGGTATGAAAAAGAAGTGTGGATGAGAAACGGGATTTTTACAAAGAAAAATTAGGTACAATACCATTGTCAAGAGGATGAATTTTCGCTCAAATATTGGCTATTCTTCTTCTTCATCTTTCCCATCTCCATTTCCCGTGTGGTATGGCCTTCATTGCTTGAGCCGGAAGGGTATAAACCGTATTCGCTGGTGGGCTCACTGTACTCGCTACTAGCGCCATATTCCTGCGTGCCAAATGCCATCCTCCTGAACCTTTTCATGTCTTCATTGTACTGGCTTGTATCATAGTCTGAGCTGCCATATGAGCCGTAGACATTGCTCTGTCCTGGTCTCATTCCGTCATTGAGATCAGACAAAGATGCATCTCCTTCTAAAGCACGTACAATCTGCTTGGTTCCAAGTTTAGAGTAAGAATTTAATAACGAGTGGAACATAAAAGTGACTATGAGGTCTAACAGAAAGCATGGCAATTCACTCGAGACCCATCATCAACAGCCAGTTAAACCAACTCAGTTAATGGTCATCATAAGCAAAAGATTCTTAAGCACACAATATGCAAGTCTCTCACAATTAAATATCCATTGAAGGAAAAGGACTACTGTCACAATTATCTAATCATCTTATCCGCCTAACTTTAGGGCCATACTCAACCAGACATGGCACAGACATAGAATTGAATCTCAATACCAAAAAAGGAATTTGACAGAAATTTCACTACACCAATTACCTGGCTCATTCGTGGTCGACGTCGTGCCGAATGTCGCACGCAAGCAGCAGCACAAGCAACCATGCGAGCCATCTCATTGTAGTTATATTCCTTTTGTAACTTCGGATCTACAAGACTGTCAAAGTTTCGATCATCCTGAGCCCTTGAGAGCAATGGCCTAGCCTGCAATACCAAATTAGGTTTACTTGATAAAGATCTAATAATTTAAATAAAGAGTTCAACAGCTGCAACCCGTCCAGAGAGAGAGAGAGGACATGCAGTAAATCATGGGTGATTGTGTACTTGCACAGACCATCATAGACCAAAGTAATAACTAACCCAGTCCACTAAACTGTCCTCCATGTAAGAAGAGCCGACTGGTTTGTGTCCACTAATCAACTCCAAAAGCATCACTCCAAAAGAGAAAACATCGGATTTTTCCGTGAGTTTTCCACTTGAAGCATACTCAGGAGCCAAATACCTGGAGAGAGAGAGAGAGAGAGAATTAAGTTAACAAAAACAACTAACAAAAAATTTGAATCACATATCCCACACACCAAGCAAAAAGAATGCAAGAGGTCCTCTTCTTACCCAAAAGTACCCATCACCCTGGTGGAGATATGAGTGTTGACATCAGAAGAAAACTTTGCTAGTCCAAAATCAGCAACCTGAAAACCAATTTTTTATCTATCATCTCAATGACATTTTATAAGAGAAAAAAATTGCATATATGATCAGGCAACCAAAGAATGCAACACAGTCGCATTTCATAGGAGTGTCAAAATTGAGTGAATGTTATGTTATGGATAATTAACTTAGTTACCAGGTTGACACAAGCAAATCTATGTCAATTGAAATAAACAGCACTTTATTTGGCAGCTCAGGGCCTGCATCTTGGTTGTATTTATTTGGAGTTCATTCATGGTTCAAAATGTTTAGAAATGTCAAGAAATCAAAATGAAATCAATACCTTTGCCTCAAACTTGAAATCTAGAAGAATGTTAGCTGCCTTTATATCACGATGAATGATCTTAGGATGACCTGAAAACATTGATAATCATAACCAAATAAGATTGAAATGCTACATCTAGAGCAAGTATGCAAGGGAGAGAGTCAGAAAGCATACAATCCTCATGAAGATATGCCAGTCCTTTTGCAGATCCTAAAGCAATTTTCATCCTAGTTGGCCAATCCATGGTAGGTCGCCCTTTTCCTGCAATTAGCATTCTATACTAGATCACTTTAACAGAAGAATCAAACATCAATTAGCATTCACAGTACTTCACAGAAGCATTATGACTGACAACTCCAAATAAAATCTTACCATGCAAGTGAAACTCCAAAGTGTTGTTTGGAACAAACTCATAAACAAGCATTCTTATTGCCCCAGAGATACAGTATCCAACCAACGAAACAAGATGTTTGTGATGAACACGGCTGATAATCTCAACTTCTGCCTGAAATTCTCTTTCCCCCTGCCCACTCCCAGCCTTCAGTTGCTTGACTGCTACTTCCTTCCCATTTGGTAGAACTCCTCTGTGCACATACCCAAAACCACCTTGCCCAAGAAGGTTTGCATCTGAGAAGCCATCTGTTGCCCTTGCTAATTCCTCATACGTAAATATGCTCTTCGAGAAACCAAGCGCAAGACCAGGTGATGGTGGTGGAAGTGGGTTTTCAGAACCTGAACAATTAGAGCCAGAACCTCCACTGCTGCTCGTGAAATGTGGAGGTGGTGGAGGCGGTGGCATTGGAGACATAGGAGAGCGTTCCGAAGATGGAGGTCTCCATGCTGTAATCAGTGGAGGAGTGGGCTTAGGAGGCACTGCGCCAAATTGATCCACACGCAGGGGAAGATTTTGTTGCCTCTGGCCACCATATGGATCATCTGGAATAAAAAAAATCAACAAGCTCTATGAATTATGATTAATGAGGTCAGAATGTCAGAGTCAATAAAGTTGGGCTAAAAGCAACTAAGAAATCGATAAAATCCTCCTACAGTTAGCATATGCATCAGCCTCTATGATTCCCAAAAAGCCAAAATAAATTAAATTCTCCAAACTCGGTCAAACTGAAATTCAAGTAAAAAACACAAAGAGCTCAAGGACGTAGTGTGAACACAAGCAAAGGTTTAATCAGTCTTTGATTATATAAAAGCTCAAGCGCGAGCCATTACAGAATTCTCCATCTTCCCTATGATCCAACAAAACTAAATGCGCTATACGAAAACACCAAATATATGATTCAAACATCTAATATTTGCATCACTACAAGCATACGGATCAAACTTCGGAGCCGTAAAACTGTGTTTTTATATATAAGAAAAACCATGCAACCCTCAATGACCAAAAAGAGAATGGGAGGAAATAACACAAAAAAAACCCTCAAATTTCCATCTTTGAAATGCAAAACCAGAAAAATATATGAAAATGAACAAAACCTATTTTTCTGTACCCAAAACATTAACAAAATCAATAAAATACAGATAAATCGAATTAACATTCTAATTCCAAAAATGGGAAAAAGGTCTGACCTTTAGGCCCAGGAGGTGGAGGAGGCACGTAATAAGTTTCTCCGTCTCTTCCTCTTCTCCTCTTCTTCTTACAAAATACAAACAACACACTCAAAACCAACAATATCACCACTCCCCCAATTGCTATCCCCAGTACCAGCCCGGTCGACACCCCACTGCTCGAATTAGAGGGTGTCGGCGGCGGCGGTGGCGAACGAGTACCCGAATTCGAAGGCGTTGGTGGCGATGGAGTCCCCGAGCTAGAAGGCGGTGGTGGGGATGGAGTTGACGTAGAAGGAGGCGAAGGGGAAGGATTAGAGGATGATGGGGGCGAAGGTGTGGTGTCTGGAGGCGGAGGGGAGGTAGAGGATGATGGAGGAGGTGATGACGTGGCGGGAGGAGGAGGGGATGGTGTGGTGGTTGAAGGAGGAGGAGCTGATGGGGTGGCGGGTGGTGCTGAGGGAGTGCTAGTTGGTGGCGGAGTTGCGGCGGTTGGTGGTGATGGTGGGGAGGGAGTACTAGTTGATGGCGGAGTAGCGGCGGCTGGTGGCGGTGTAGAAGGAGTGCTAGTTGGAGGCGGAGCTGCGGCAGATGGTGGCGGTGAGGAAGGAGTTGTAGTCTGCGGCGGAGTTGTGGCAGATTGAGGGGGTGGAGAGGGAGTGC
>JAQSVH010000012.1:249460-261296 GCA_029448705.1 Adansonia digitata | reverse complement strand
TGAAAGAACTTCAGGAGATGAACTACTTTGATTTGTTTTCAGGCAGAGTCCAAGAAACACCCAAAGTTAGATTATAATGTTCGGAGGATATGGAAACAGAGAAAAAAGCAACTAAAGAAGTTATTGATTGTGAGCTTGCTTTTGCTTGCACTTAGTTCATCGAGTATTACATTAATACATTAATACATGTTATAACTAATGTTAAAGATTATATTTACATGATGAATACATGCTACAAGCATAGGAATAAAGAATGCTTCAATACATATACTTTTATCAAATTTAATCCAATTAATAATTATTCCAACTTTAGTTTACATGTTAGACAAATTATCATTTTTTTTTTAAATTTGCATTATTTTTTTCATTTTCATTTTCATTTTCATTTTATCAATTTCTTTATCATTTAAATTCATTTATATTAATAAAAATAATATAATACATTTATTTCAAAATTAATATATAATTAAAGATAAATTTAAATTAATTTAATGTGGGCTTGAATTAAAATATAACTTAATTAATAATCATTTTAAAATTAATTAAATTCTCATCATTTTATAATTAAAAAAATATTGAATAAAAATGGATTTATTTTTACATTTAAAACTATCTAACAACAAACACCTCACAAAATTTAATATTTTTCTCACCAAACCCCAAAAAATACAAAAATGTTTTTTCAAACTAAATTAAATGTGATAAACATATGTATAGATATATGTATATATTATTATATATATAGATATTTGAAAGGTAATTGGAGAAGTGTGTTTTATTTACCCGTAATATAAATTCCACTAAATACTTAGCAACATGGGAAACGATTCAAAGATCAGCTGGAGTACAGCTCATTAAATCAAATATTGAGCTAATATTCTCGCATGTATTCGGTAGAAACAGTAAGAAATAAAAAAAACATACATGGTTATCTTCCTTTCAAAATAATTAATAATGAACAAAAATTTAATATGAAATTAAGGAAAAGTGCATTTGAATTAAAAAAATTAATATTTACCTTTAAATTTTTAATAACTATATTATTATTATTTTTTTCCTATTTGCTTGGAGAAACAAATCGTAGTTACAATATATGGACGAAAGAGATCATCTACTTAAATATAAATAAATAAATATATGAGATTAAAATTGACAACTGAAATTATATTTTGTTGGAACTAAAAATATTTATTAAGGGAATTTTGGGTTTGTTTATTTGTTGACAGCATAAAAATAGGTGGCCACCTGGTGGGCGGTGGAACTGGGAAGCTAACTAAATAGCGTGAACCAGAGGCTCCCACTCGCACCCAATGCCGACCACAGTAGAATAAAGGTGTCCCCAAATCCAGACCACGTAAAATTTGCGGAAACAAAAATCAAAGAAAATATATAGGGAAGGAGAGGAGCTAAAAATCAGTGTCAGATTCAGGACGCGAGAGTCGGATTCGGGGTCAATCACTCCCTCTCTGTACGGATTCTAAATCCTCTCATTTTCCTCTCCATTTCTTTCTTTCTTTCTTTCACTTTTCTACAATAGAGAGAGAGAGAGACGAAAAAAAAAAAAAGAGAGAAGGAAAAGAACAGGTTACGGTTAAGTTTTTTTTCGAAAGGATGCAGAGGCGTCAGGATCAACGGTCAAGATCTGCCAAGCCCGCCACCATTCATGGGTTTGCTCAGTCTGGGGATCTTGTTGGTCTTCAAAAGCTGCTTAACAACAGGCCTTCCCTTCTCAACGAGAGAAATCCTGTTGTAAGATTCATTCTTTTTGCTCTGCCTAGATGGGTTCGCTTAATTGAAACATGAATTTTGATCATTTCATCGCATTTTTGGCCTGAATTCTCGTTAAGTTTCGATGGTTTAGCACCCTTTTTAAATGGGTTTGTTTTATATTAAAACTTGTCATTACCTAGGATCAATGAAAGATGGCTGCTTTGGAATTATGAATGTTGGGGTTCATACTGGGCTAATTAGATCTAGGGGAGCTTACTTGGGCTATAGATATTATTTCCCTTTTTTTTTTGTTTGCTTAATGTATTCAAGAGTTGTCGATCTCTTTCCTAGTCATTTTTAATTTTGACAACATTCACTTATATAATGTAGGTTGTTCTAACGGTGCAGAATTTAGTTGAAGAGAAGCAACTAATGTGGCTTGTCAAAAAAAAAAAGATAGCATAATGACATAATTAATGATTTTATGATTTCAGGGAAAAATAAAAAGTTAAAGTGATCGTAGTTTTTCCAGCCTAAGGTTGATAACCTATTGCAGAGGGAGGTTGAGGATGACGGTGACACATAATTATACGGCATGATAGATGGGGTAGGGAAATGGGTTACTGAAGCTATTCCATGGGCCATGAGCTTATGATCTTAAGCAAGCCTAGCTATGTTTGCGTCATTGATTGACTCATAGAATATATGCAAGCATTCTAAGTTAACTATGAAAAAGCATGGTAGTGATGGCTGGTTATGAGATGTTGACTACAAATATAACAGACTTGCAATGGTGTCCTGACACAACGTGTTTGGCATCTTGAAATGGCTGGATGAAGCCATCTTAGACTCTTAAGTTTGAGTTAATATTGTACAGCTTTATCGGGTTATAAGTAATCTCTTTTAACTATTCAAAGCTGGGGCTGGTAACAATTTGTTTCCTTGATTTTGTTACTATCATTCACCAATTTTATTTTATTCTTTTTCTTTACTCATTCAATTGTTCCCTGGTTTTATGTCACCAACTCATGGCATCTGCTAACTGCTTCTTATTTTGAGCTTTTAACCGTTAGCTTTAAATGTGAGCTGCTTTTTATGTGATTAATTGCTACAATTCCTCCAAGATTTAGAGAGGTTGAATGATGTTTATGAGAGATATATCATATGGACGGAATTTATTCCCTGTTATTCTTAAATTATTAATTTTCATTTGGTTTAAATGCAGATGGCACAGACTCCACTGCATGTTTCTGCTGGATATAACAAGGACGAGATAATTAAATTTTTGCTTGACTGGCAAGGACCAGAAAAGGTTGAGTTGGAAGCCAAGAATATGGTAGGTAAACATTTTATTTCTTCTTAAGCCAAGTAAAGGTTCACTATGGATCTCTTGATTTGGAACTTTTGGATTCCTCCTCTAAGTTCTATCTGTTGACTTTGCAGTATGGTGAGACTCCGTTGCATATGGCAGCCAAGAATGGATGTAATGAAGCTGCACGGTTGCTTCTTGCTCATGGTGCTTTCATTGAAGCCAAAGCTAATGTGCTCTTTCATGGCTCCTTATTTTCCTTTTATTATTTTGTGCGATAAGAATAGGGTGGCGAAATTCAACTTCTATTGAGATTTTCTTCTTCCATGTTATTTATGCAGAATGGAATGACACCATTACATCTAGCTGTTTGGCATTCAATTCGATCTGACGACCATGCAACTGTAAAGACACTACTCGAGTACAATGCTGATTGCAGTGCTGAGGACAATGTAATACTCATCATATTACATCATGTTTGATTTATTCATCATTCTACTTGGTGTATTTCATTATGCTTGATTTATATCTTTATTACCAACTCGTGGTAGTTGATATACCTTTTGAACTGCAGGAGGGCATGACTCCTATAAAACATCTCTCAAAAGGCCCTGGAAGTGAGAAGCTGCAAGAATTATTACAGTGGCATCTTGAAGAGCAGCGAAAGAGAAGAGCACTGGAAGCATGCGGTGAAACAAAGGCTAAGATGGATGAACTTGAGAAGGAACTGTTAAATATTGTGGGCTTGCATGAGCTCAAAATACAACTTCGGAAATGGGCGAAGGGGATGCTCTTGGATGAAAGGCGCAGGGCTCTTGGATTGAAAGTTGGGGCTAGAAGACCTCCTCACATGGCATTCCTTGGCAATCCTGGAACAGGTAAATGCCATTGAGTCATATGTCTCAAAATTATTTACTTGTCTTTTAGTGATACTCCTTAAAACCTGTAGTTTTTACACTTCCTATAATGTTTGGCATGTATGAATGACAAATTGATTTAATGTTCAAAAGGTAAGACCATGGTAGCTCGTGTTCTTGGGAAATTACTCCATATGGTTGGAATTCTACCTACTGACAAGGTAACAGAAGTACAACGAACGGATTTGGTTGGTGAATTTGTTGGACACACAGGGCCAAAGACGAGGAGAAAGGTGTTTCCTTGTGCTTTCTGGATTTTTTTTTTTTGGGTGCTTTTTCTTGGTCAATGTTTTTAACTTATCAGGGACCAATCATGTGCAGATCCAAGAAGCAGAGGGAGGAATTCTTTTTGTTGATGAAGCATATAGGTTAATACCTATGCAAAAAGCAGACGATAAGGACTATGGATTGGAAGCCTTAGAAGAGATCATGTCTGTAATGGACAGCGGAAAAATTGTAGTCATATTTGCTGGGTATAGCGAACCAATGAAGCGTGTAATCGCTTCTAATGAAGGGTTCTGCCGAAGAGTGACAAAATTTTTTCATTTTATTGATTTCAACTCAGAAGAACTAGCCAAGATCCTCCATATCAAGATGAGTAATCAAACAGAGGAGAGTTTGTTATATGGATTTAAGTTGCATGGTTCTTGCAGTTTAGATGCAATAGCAAGACTAATAGAGAAAGAAACAACGGAAAAGCAGCGGAAGGAGATGAATGGAGGTTTAATTGATCCAATGCTAGTCAATGCTAGGGAGAATCTAGATCTTAGGCTCAGTTTTGACTGCATAGACGCAGATGAACTGCAGACCATAACCATGGAAGATCTTGAAGCGGGCATTCGGCTTTTCTCACAATGACACAGGGTTTCAATCGAAGCTTGGAAGCGTGAATATATTCTATATCATTCTTTGGTTACCCTGATGGGATCTCATCGAATCAAAGTGGAATGTTTCACTCATTATCTTCTTCCAAGCATCTTTGTCGGTTAGTTGCAAGTGCTGCTGCAAACTCAGGCTGGTGTTTGGCAGTGGGCTATATATGTGAGGGAGGTTATGCTTGTAGAACATTCATTTTGCTTGCTACTTCATTCCTTTGTCATAAGCAATTGATTTAACTCATACATATCTATTTTTCACCTACAAGGGCATTCTTCATGTTATAGGAACATTCATTTATTTTCAGGGCAGCAATAAATTTCATTTCCAGCTTCTCTTTATGGATGCCTGGGTTGGTTTTTTTTTTTCCCTTTTTTTTTCCTCCTTGCAAACTTTCTATTCATGTTGTTTTCTATACCTTGAACCTAAACAATCAGTAATTCATGTCCTGATTATTTTCATCTTGGGTGTGAACTTTGTGATTCCCTGGCTGTGAATCATAACTAAATCTCATCAGAAAAATGATTCTAAAAAGTTGGCAAACACAAAAGCATAATTGTAAATAACTACGCCACTGTCGTTGTCCTGTCCCATTAGATTTTTGGATTTGGTTTTGAGTTGGTAACTTATATCAAATGTTCTTTGACATCCTTGTCCTAATAATTGAGAATAGCTGGTTTCACTTTCTTCCAAGAAACTAGGACTTTGGCCCTTAACGTGCAAAATATCACAAATATATATATATATATATATATATATCTATATCAATATCTATATCTATACCAGAAAAACTGTGAACCAGGTTATTCTTATTCGGTGGAAAAAGGAAAAACCCAATCTTCCTTTTCCTCGTTCTCTCTCCGGCAATTATGGTTTCGAGCTCTCTCTCGCTTGTCTCATCCATATCTTCATTTCCTTCGAGTTCAAACCCAGAGTCATCTCCCGCGACTACTTCTCTTTGGCCTATCTCATTTAAGCTCCGGAAACCCAATCTCAGATTCTCAAAAGCTCAGGAATACCCGTCGTTGAAGCTCTTGTGTTGTTCCTCGACCGAGTGCGTTGAACATGGGTCAGCGGAGCAGTTTTTTAACAGCAATTCGGTAGCGGATTTCGTGCGATTCAAGCGAGGGGGTCACAGGGGCAACGGCGAGTTGCAGACGGCTGTTGTCAGTTATCGTAAGAGGTTTCCTTGGTCTATTCTTTACCCTTTTCTTCGGGTACTAAAACAAACGCTCGAGCTCTAATTCTAATCATGATTATTTTAAGGAAGAAACAGTTTGCTGGTTTCTAATTGTGGGATTTTCTTTTTTTTTTTTCCTTGATGTTTCAGGTTGATTTGGTCTCGACGATTCATATTGCGGATACAGAGTATGCTTGGCTAATTCAAACTTAGAATTTTTATGAGATTCCAAGTAATTTATGTTTTGTTTTTATGTATTATGGATGGAGGGTTGTACTTAGTTATCTGGTTTCAAACAAGAAAATGAATGAAGTTAAGCATCATTTGGATTTTAAGTCTATTGCCCTGTATGAATGCACTTGATTAGTGAAGAAACAATATGTTTTAGTTGAAAAGTCGGTGATAATTAGTGAAAATGTTTTTATAAAGTGGTTGTAGACTGGTAGGACTCTGAACTTACTTGCATCTTGCTATAAGAATATCCTGTAAGGAAAGGGAATGGCACGGAAAAGAATGATTATACTGATTAATAAACTCTGCTGATGAAAATCTTGGGTTTTGATTTGACCTGCCTGCATAAAGAATGATGAAAACATGTCAAAGATAATGTATTTTTCTTCTTAACGTATCTTTTGGAACCTTCATAGGAAGATAATGGATTGAGTTTGCCCTTTCTGACAATATCGTTGTGCTTGCATGGCATGCTTGTAATTTTATGTATGTTTGAGTGGGTTTTTCTAATCAAATTGATTGAATGACTAATCTTGGCTGCAGGTACTTTGAAACCCTTCAGAAGGAACTTGCACCATATGATTGCGTTTTGTATGAGATGGTGGCCAGCAGGGAGAGTTTGGAAAATAGAAGGAACCCTGCTGCAGCAAAAAGGCTCAAAAGTTCACGTTCACGAGGTTTCAACATTCTGGGATGCATTCAGCGGCAGATGGCTCGGGTACTTATGCTTGATTTCCAATTAGATTGTCTTGATTACCAGGCTGATAATTGGTATCATGCAGATCTTGACTATGAGACCTTCAAGTTACTTCAGGTTAGATAAAAGTGTTGGATGCTTTTATGATGTGAAGTCTGAGGTCAACTTTGTATTCAGCGAAAACTTCTTGCTTTTACATCTAATGTTCTGAATCATATTTTATCCAGCTTGAAAAAGGTGAAAGCTTCTTCACATTTGCTAGGGATATGACCCTTAAATCAACAAAGGCTTTAGTGCAGCCTGCTTCAATCCCAGAGGACCTTGATCCTTGGAGATCCAAGCTTCTGTGGGCTTCTCGTGTGCTACCTATGCCTCTTGTAGGTCTTCTCATTATTGGTGGTGTTTGTGCGGATGTGGGAAGCCAGGCATCTGATTATCCAGAGCTAGAAGCTTTATCAAGGCTTGACTTTGGTGCTGCAATGAAGGTTTTCCTGGCAAAACGACTAACTTCCGAGTAAGTTTCAAAGAAAAAAAAATTTGTTCCTTTATATTATATGGGTTTCACAATTGCTTGGAAATGTGATAATAAATGATAGTTCATTTACGAGCAGACTTATTTTCTTAATTTTGGAGTATTTTTTGCATCACTCTGTGCTTTGGATGTAAGTAGCTATGGTGTTTTCTATTTGGGCTAGAAAAAGGCGTAGACGGTAGTTTTGGCTTTGAACTTAAGTTCATATATATTATACTATAAGCATTGTTGAAAAGAGAATGATGCAAAAATATAATTTGTGAAGGTTCACACAAGTGACAGATGATGTGGAAGAGAGATCTGTTATCATCGGTGAGAGGAACAGGGCTGCTACAGAAGCACTGAGAAGAGCAATCGATGATGGTCATAATAAGATAGCCATACTATACGGGGGTGGCCACATGCCAGACTTGGGAAGGCGCTTAAGGGAGGAATTTGACCTGGTTCCTTCCCGGGTACATTGGATAACAGCTTGGTCCATTACAAACCGAGATTTCCAGAGCAGTTCCCTTCCGTTTTTGAAGACAATGGCTGAAGTTTCTGGTTGGCCATTGAATCGCTATCAGACATTGGCATTGCTCATCTTTTCTTCAGTCCTTGCATTGGATCTCTGGTTTTGGGAACTCTTTTGTGGCACTGCAGTTAACTGGATCTCTGAAATAGCTTCAGAAGTAGTTCGATATGTAGATAATGCACAGTTGATGTGAGTCTTCATTGGATAACTTGTTTCTATCAACATTCAATATGGATATCTGCTTGTGCCTGTGTAAATATGAACACTTCGGATATAGCTGATTTTAGGAGGAAAAAAAAAGTAAAAGTAGCAAGTTGACTGACTGAATGAATTTATTGAATTCATTTATAGTGGAAGAATAAACTAATTGATTAATACGTGCCCATCACTTGAAGGCATCTCCTCTTTGTCAATATTGTATACATGCTTGTGTTCATTTTTCCTTTTCGATTAAATTTCGAATTTGTACAAGGCCTGATGAAAAATACGTTCAGGTTTAACTCTCAACTCCACCCCCCAAGAAGAAAAAAAAGGAAAAAGATGATTTGCCGAGGATTTTGGCTACCAGCAAAAGTTTCTGGAGGGGAACTATGGAAGACCATTGATTCTCACTTTGTTAACTCAGCTTCTGTTTTCCTGCATCTCTTTTCCTATCATCTAGAATTCTAGATTAGATTAATGGCGGAATTTTCCTATATTTATGTTGGTTTCTCCCCCGCCCCCCCCGGGCGGAAAACAGGTTCCTTGTTTCCTTGACGTTTACCACCAAATTCGGGCTGAGGCGCCTCTTTAAAAGCTTGTCCAATTCGTTTTTCCCCTTGACTAGCTAAAATTTTAACATCAATAGAGAAACTAAAGCCATTTGAAATTTCAAATAATATCGATCAGCAGCAGATCATACTTTCAAGTAAAATCTGAGCACTAATCTAGCAAAGTTTCTGGATAATTTTTGGCAAACGTTGTTGCTTGCAGATGTTGGGGTGATGCGTGGAGCAATGTTATCTACAGGGGTAATCTCGAGATCACTTCAACCCAAGTGGAGATCTTGGTAGAGGGGCGTGGGTGGGTATTGGGTGCTTGAATATATGTTCTCTAATTGGCTCACTTGCCTCGGAAAAAAACTTTCTGCCGGTATAGGCAGGCGTTACACAATAGTGTTGACAGCAGCCACTTTTTTGATAGGAGCAATTTTAACGGGACTAGCACCAGGCATCTTTCCCTTTCCTCATGGCTGGAAGAGTTATAGTAGGTGGAATTGGTGTTGCAGATGATATTCGTGGGATCAAGCCGGTGGCTTAAGTAGATAAGTGCAAGGGGAGTTATGTATCTCAAGACCTTTGAATTCGAGAAAGAAGTTCTATAGGATGACTATTAGATTTGCTCACTAAATGGTACAAAATTTTAGTCTAACAAAGAGCAACGTATAAAAAAGATAAAAGAGTATAGCGCAGATGCGAATATTAAGAAGAATGTGTAGTAAAATTAAAAGTTAGAAAAAACGATATTCGTCTTTTAAATTGGGATAGTTCTAATAGTGAATAAGGTGGGAGAAATTTGTTCACGGTGGTTTGGTTAACATAAGATGGAGATCAAGAGATGACCTGAAAGGGTACAGAAAATTGACGTTGCATAATGTAGAAGACTGAAGGGCAAACAAAACAAGACTCGATTGATTCGAGGAGGTGATAAATAATGATACTACTATTAGAATTTGAATAGAGGATATTGAGAGATAAAAATGATAAAAAGAAAGTGGATTCGTGAACTCGATATAAACTATGTCTTAATTTTTGTAGCCGATCCTAAAAATATTGATGTTAAAACATGTTGATTTAGTTTAGTTTACAGAATTCCTTAACCTCAAACTCCAATAAGCTGAACCCAACCACTCAAAAAACTGTCAGTTAGCTGTTGGAGTGGCATTTCAAAGGGTAAGACGTGCAGCTGTCTGGTATGTTTTTTTGTTGTTTGGAAGCTTCCTAAGACGGTGAGATACTCTATTTGAGAGTGTACTGTTGAGGCCTTCACAATGCGTGTGTTTCAAGAGTAGTTTTTAAGACCCATATGTTTTGGGAAATAGAGATATATGTAACATTACATAAGAGTACAGTGTAAGATTCAACTCCTCGGTGTAGCCAAAGCCTTCAACCTGTTTACTTGTCCTCTAACGTATAAGTTTAAGCCAGACGTTAGCATATTGACAAGATTTTGAATAAAAACCTATTATACAATTAGACTAGTTTGAAAGATGGAAATTAAGGGTGAAAAATATATTAAAAAAGTATAGCTTTTAGTATAAAACATGGAAAAGGTGACAATATTACCTTTGTCTCCCACTTTGTTTTAAAGAAATACTTTCCCTAACTTGATTTCTTTCAGCATCACAGTCACAGACACAAAGGTGGAGGCACTCACCAAGTCATACGCTTCCACTATAAGCTCTAGTTTGTTTTTTTTGTGGGGGGGGGTTGAAAACTAAATGCCTCCAAGTTTTTTATGTTATGACTCGAAACTTCAATAGTGTTTCATTAGAGTCTAGGGTATTGTAACTAGGCAAGGCTATTGTATTTAATTGTTTTGGTAGATTTACGGTGTATATATAAATTATATATAATTAAATGTGTAAATGTGAAAATGTGAATGAGGTAAGGTAGCCAGTGAAAATTTCATAGTAGTCATAAAAAGGAAAAAAAGAAGGTTCAAATTGAAACCATTGTGTTTTATTCCATCTACCAGCATTGATGGTATCATGAAGTTAATTTATTTGCTAGGACTAGGGGTAGGTATATACTATATACATAGTAGGTATGATATATATGTATATATAGGATGAATGGCATACCTTAGGGCCAATCTATGTATATGTACGTACTTATATATGTATAAAGTTTTAAAGTAATATTCCATCGACGGGGGATCAAAGACACTTTTACGGCCGCAAGGTCAAAAGGAAAAGGCAAACAAATGATGTCATTTTTCATTGTCCTTAACGGGATGGGAATGTCACGGCTATGAGCTTGACGTTCGGTGTTCCACTCCCTCCCTAATATAATTTATGCTGTTATTTAATTTTTCAAATAATTTACTACTTACTGTTTTCTAGTTCTAATCATAGTAGGATTTTTTATTATTTTATTCCTATTTTAATTTACAAAAAAAGTATTAATTGTGTAAATAATGAATATGAAAATAAACATTATTTAATCAAATTAATTGATATAAATATTCTTAAAAAATATCATTTTATAAATTTAAAATTTAAATCTTAACACTCACATTTATGATTTCTTTTTTATCAAAGATATAAAAATTATTTTAAAAATATAAAGTTTTTGGTATTAATTACATAGTAGGTAAAGATACGTAGGAAATTTTAATAAAAATTTATATTGAATTTACTATGATAAAAAATCATTAGCAACGAGACTCAAACTTAAATATTATTTAAAAAAATTCGAATATTATCAAGAGCATGCCGTTAACATAATAGCAATTGGCACTTATTTGCAGGCAGGTTTTTTCTGAAATCTTTTGTGGCACATTTCAAATTTCAGTGGGCCTAAAATAAAAGTTTGCCAGAAATTATTATAGTATTTTAAGTGGTACCACCACATACATTTAAAAGCTACCAATAATGGGCTGATTATGCCTTTTTTTTGGTTTAAGATTAGAGATAGACACAGTTTCCAGAACTTAGTGGATTTTCCAGGACTTACTTTTTAACAGTCTTTTAAATTATTCGTATTGCCCAAAATAAAAATAAAATACAAGAATTACTCAATTACCCAATCATGAACATGCTACTCAAATTCTAATAATGGCCAGTACCTATTTGACAGTACTCTTCTGTTCCTACACAATTAATATATG
>JAQSVH010000012.1:177953-196512 GCA_029448705.1 Adansonia digitata | reverse complement strand
GATTTGTTTGATAAAAAATGGGATTACTGGAAATTATAAATAAAGTGATTCCCGTGGAAAGGTAATAGAATTCAAATTATGCAATCTGCACTTTTCAATTATTAAAAAAAAAAAATTTTATTAAAATAAAATATGATACAAATATATATTTTAAAATAATATAAATTATTAATATATTAAATTTATATTAATATAAAATATTTTAAATATAATTATAATATAACAATATATACAATATATTGATTGCCATCGGGTTACATAAATTAGACGTGCTTCAAACCATGCTTTCAAAACATTAACACAGGCAAAAGTTATAAAAAGAAAAGGAAAGCGATATTGTTGTCGTTATTTTCAAATACTTTTGCACTTTACCAACATAAAAGAAAAAAATAAAAATAAAACGCTTCCCACTATGTTGGCCCAAAAACAAATCAAAAAAAAAAAGGGAAAAAGAAAAAGAAAAAAGAGCAGCATCCTGTTAATTGCCATTTGCCAGTAATGTCCGAATCCCTCCAGTCCCACCCCCTGTCCCCCGTTTTAACTTTGCTTTATTTTTTTTCACTTTTTTTAGCCTCGTGATCCTCTTCCCTGTCTCATTTCTCCTTCCTTTTTTTATGGATTTTCACCGGAAATTCGTTTTTGGTTCTGTCCAAATCAGTTCTTACAAGCCGCCGACAAAAACATAAGCAAGATAGAGCTTCTTCAAGTGTTTCGTTTTTCAACTGGAATCCCAAAATGGTAGTAAATTTTGGCTGCGTTATTTTAGTTTCAGTTCTGATATTAAGTTGGGGTGCGAAGTCAGAACCAGTTCAAGACAAGCAAGCTCTCCTTGCGTTCTTTTCAAAGATCAAACACGAGAACCGGCTTCAATGGAACTCATCAACCTCAGCTTGCGAATGGGTCGGTGTCGAATGCGATGCAAACCGCTCTTTTGTTTACACTCTCCGGCTCCCAGGTGTGGGCCTCGTCGGTTCGATTCCACCCAACACAATCGGTCTGTTAAACCAACTCCGAGTTTTAAGTCTCCGAGCAAACCGTTTATCCGGTAAGATCCCTGCCGACTTCTCAAATTTGACTGTCCTCCGTAGCCTTTATTTGCAAGACAACCAGTTCACCGGCCCCTTCCCATCCAGTGTGACTAGTTTAACTCGTTTGACACGGCTCGATCTTTCTTCTAACAATTTCACTGGTCCAATCCCTTCCGGGGTCAATAATTTGACTCATTTAACCCGACTCTTCTTGCAAAACAACAAATTTTCCGGTTCTCTCCCGAACATCAACCCCGACGGTTTAGATGATTTCAATGTTTCTAATAACAGCCTTAACGGACCAATTCCTGACACTTTATCTAAATTCCCTGAATCTTCATTTGCCGGAAACCTTGGCCTTTGTGGAGACCCACTCCGGCCCTGTAACCAATCCCAGCCCATTCCACCTACAACTTCCCGTAAAAAGTCCGGGCTCTCCACCGGCGCCATTGTTGCTATCGCAGCGGGGTCCGCGATCCTCGCTCTATTCTTATTACTGTTCCTCATTCTTTGGCTCCGTAAACGGCAACGACGGCCATCGAAGCAGCAGAAGCCGGTTACGGAGGAGACAAGGGCGGTTCCGCCAGCGGAGGCGGGAACTTCGTCGTCGAAAGATGATATAACAGGAGGGTCAATGGAAGGGGAAAGGAATAAGCTCGTGTTCTTTGAAGGTGGGGTCTATAATTTTGATTTGGAGGATTTGTTGAGGGCTTCAGCGGAAGTGTTGGGAAAAGGCAGTGTTGGAACGTCGTACAAGGCAGTGTTAGAAGAAGGGACAACGGTGGTAGTTAAACGGTTAAAAGACGTGGCGGCTAGTAAAAGAGAGTTTGAAATGCAGATGGAAATTTTGGGTAAAATTAAGCATGGAAATGTGGTTCCTTTGAGAGCGTTTTATTACTCCAAAGATGAGAAATTGCTGGTTTACGATTTCATGTCTAATGGAAGCTTGTCTGCTCTGCTTCACGGTAGGTTTCTTTGTTTCATTTCATCATTCATTTGGCTTTTCTGAGGGCTTTGAAGAGCCGATAATAATTCATGCAAAAATTGGCCCAAAAAAAAATCAAAGATATTTTGCTTTGAAAATGACCATTGTCGCTGACAAGTTTATTTGACTACAACGAGGCTCCAGCTGTTGCATGTATGTTTCATTTTTTTTTTCCGCTTTTTTACGTTGTGATGACCGATAATATTTATTTTGGGATGTGGATATTTGAGACAATATTATGTTATTTTTTTTAGGTTATAGTGGGGGAATTCAATAATAATGGAAGAATTCTTAGTCATTTAAGACATTTCGGAGGTTTTCCAATTTAATAACCAGCACAAGGTCCGGAGGATGGATGGATTCCTTTGGATAATTCCTCCACTTTTTGAGCAAACATTCTTTTAATTGTATGATTTTAAGCTTTCAAAGTAATGTCTGTCTTTCTTTGTCTTTATTTACGGTTCTGCCACCAGCACTGCATCATGCATTTTCATAATACACCTATATGGATCCACCGACATTGATTCATTGCCCCTATTTCCCTAAAACCGTGAAATAATATTTTAAACTATGTACTATATCTTGCTTCATGAGGTTCCAAATGCGTGAAATTGATTGTCCCATTCCTTCTGATCAAATGGTAACTCTTTTTGCACTGTAACCAAAACTCTATCTTTGTGGCTTTCTATTTCTGTTTTTCTAGGACTTTTTGAGTAGTTTCCTTTGGCTTTCAATTCAAGGAACCTGAGTTGGGTAAGATTAGGGTTAAGGTTTTTAAGTTTGCATTTAACTCGAAATTAAGGTTATTCGAAGTCAAAGTAGTAAAATGGAAAATATATCTATTTACTAATAAAATTTCTTGGTAGTTTAGACTTTTTGCAAGTTTTTGGCCTATACGTGTATTGGTGTCTAAAAGTATAGGATAATAGTGACTTGATAGGATTTAGTAGGCCTAGCTCATTGGCCATCGCGAACATTCTGGCTAATCATGAGAATTACAGCCTCAAGTGGGCAAATTACTCTCTTTTTGGAAATGAACTAAACCTTGTTTAATTATGTGATAATATTCCAGGTAGCAGAGGCTCAGGCCGTACTCCTTTAGACTGGGACAACAGGATGAGAATTGCGTTAAGCACGGCTAGGGGCCTATCACACCTCCATGTTTCGGGAAATGTGGTCCACGGCAACATCAAGTCCTCCAACATCCTTCTCGGACCGGATCGTGAAGTCTGCATCTCCGACTACGGTCTCAACCCGCTCTCTGGCAACAGCACCCCACTTAGCCGCGTTGCAGGCTACAAAGCACCTGAAGTGCTTGAAACCCGCAAAGCTACGTTCAAGTCCGATGTGTATAGTTTTGGAGTGTTATTGCTAGAGTTATTAACTGGCAAAGCACCTAACCAAGCATCATTAGCGGAAGAGGGGATTGATCTTCCACGTTGGGTCCAATCCGTGGTTCGCGAGGAATGGACCGCGGAGGTTTTTGACGTGGAGTTGACGAGATATAACAGCAGCGAGGAGGAAATGGTGCAGCTGTTACAAATTGCAATGAGTTGCGTATCGACGGTACCTGATCAGAGGCCCGCCATGCAGGACGTGGAACGCATGATTGAAGATATTAATAGAGGGGAAACAGATGACGGATTACGGCAGTCGTCTGATGATCCTTCAAAAGGATCAGACGCTCATACTCCCCCCACCGAATCAAGGACTCCACCTAGATCCGCCACACCTTAAAGCATAATGTGAAGAAAGAAAGGAAAGGAAAATTGAAAAGATAAAGAGAATATGGGGGGGGGGGGGGGGTTGGTTCTTGACGTGCACAACCTAAGTCGAAGAGTGATAAATTGGGAAAAAATTCACAGAACCTCAGTTTGAGAGCGACAAGGTGCGCAGTTGATTTGGGGTGGGGGAGTACCTAAAGGTTTGCCCCCCAAAATTGTGTTTGTGAGTGAATTTTTTTTTTTTTTTGTTTCTTGGGTTTTTTTTAATTGTTTCTGAAGGATGGTGGAGGTAATATAATGGCAAACGCTTGTTTTTTTTATTTCTTCCAATTTTTATTGTTTCTATTTTGAGCTGAAATAGGTAGGCTATGTACGTAGCTAAAATAAAAAAAAAAAAAATCAAACAAGAAACAATTTTAATTATTAGTAGTAAGTATGATTTTTCCGATTTATATATAATTTATAAATAAATTTTGCATATATGAATAATAATTAATGATAAAAAAATAGTGAACGAGAATGTAACTCAAACCAAAGTAAATTACCATACATTGGTTGATTTGGTTTATTCCTCATGTGGTTGATGAGCTCATAATTGTGCGACCAATCCTATAAGAAGCATGCTTGAGAACGGAATCAACGCCGTCCAATACGAAATCAGAGACCTAAAGAAAGGTGTAACAAACAAGTGACAGATTACAAGTACGTGATGAAGATTAGTGGGCAGATTAAAGATTTTGATGTTTCACTGAGGAGAAATTTTGTCAGTTTATGAGAGCCCGAGAAAAAAAGGAACACAACATGGGCCCAAGGAGGGACTAATCAACCCATAAACTCAGCGGGATGAGTGGCTTAATCATTAGGAATTACTCGTTTCAGGAAACAAAAAAAAAAAAAAGATTATCCAGCAAAATTGTGATGGAATTGAACATATATAATTCAGTTTTAGCAATACGTTGAACTCATCCATCAATTTAAATTAAACAATTAAGTCATCATACCATAATTTATATATTCATTCATGTGTCGTCGATAGTTTGAACATATTTTATGAACTTGAATTGTTATTTTTAATTGAACATTAGTTCCAATGATATTTATGCCGGTTATTAAAAAAAACACTTAAATTATTACTCTTGTTTGCATAACTAAAATAGTAGATAGTGGACCATGCAGACATGGATAAGGATTAAGGAATGTTTAGAACAGGCAGAAGCAATTTCTTTGTCGCTCAGTCTTCGCATGTCGGTATCGGAAAGTAACTGAAACTAGCAAAAAATAAATGGCGTTCTAGCATAGTTTATTTCAAAAACCAAAATAATAATGATAATAATGTTTATCTCTTTTGGAAGTTCAAGAATTTCATGGAGAAAGCAAATACAGAAGCAAACAGCAAAGTGAACCCGATTAGCACTAGGGAAGCTATCCATAGCCAGTCATGTCTGAACCCAAAGTAGTCTTCCATAAACTGAGCCACCGTTTCTCCTGTCTCTAACTTGGTCTGCACGTCTCCGTACTGTGAACTAGACATTCCCCACAAGCTCCATGACACCGGGCACACCCAAGCGTACCATCTCCACCATACAATAATCCTCTGCAATTTGTAAAATCCTAGGAATCATATCAATTGAAAGAAAAATCTAGCATGGAAAGATATTAGAGGAAAGAGATGGAATTAGAGTTACCGGTCGGGGAATTATAAAGCCTGAGAAGAGATTCCACATTGTATAAAAGACCCCAGAAAGTACCGCAGCAGCTGCTTGATTAGGACTTACAGCCACCACCATGATTCCATAGTATATGAAGATGAGAACTGTGATGAACATGAAGAATGTGTTTAAGAAGAACTTGGAAACCGTCCATTCGAAACCTATCATTGCATAGACTATAGCCCCATATATAGCAACCTGAGCTATAGTATATGGGATTTCAATGGCAACCTGAAAATGGGAAATTCAAGACAAAAGAGAGGATTCTTAGGTGAGGACGTGTTAAGAAAGTTAGGAGGCAAAGCCATGGTAAGATTATGTTTAATAAACACCTGCGCAAAGGCATAAGGTAATGCAGAATACATTCCAGCAGCCCTTTCTCTGTAATAAACTGCTCTTTCAGCTATTATAACCGGTCTCACAGAAGCAGCACTCTGTGCTCCCATGAATGTAATTGCAGTATACATGGCACCCATTGCATTGAAAATATGCTGTCGTGTTCCCCTGTATGATCAAATTTGTATGTTTCATTTGATTTGTGAAAAAAAAATAATTATCGAATAGAGCTTATTCTGCGATTCTGCCTAAACCGTTTACCTTTTGCTTCCAAGATTCCAGAATAAGACTCCGAATATAATGCTCATTGCAGTACAAAAATAAAGTCGCACTGCATTGTAAGATGTATTCCGCCAGTATGATTTGTGCTGTTTCCATAAGCAAGCTTTGAACTGTTTAAAGTAGGATTGCGCATACTTAGTAGGGAAATGGAGATCCTGTGAATCAGGAGGAGATGTGCTTAACTCTGAAATCAAGGCCTTGTTTTTTCTGCAATAAATAGCTTCAAGTATAAGTTCTAAGAAATAGCAAAGGCCAAGGCCACATTTTTTGGATGAGTGAAACTGCAGCATTATTTATCAGATAATCAACCTGTAAAGATCTGATTTTTTGTACTCTTCTGCGAATTTGACTCCTAAAATCTCTTCCTGAGCTCTTGTTGTCACTTCCAACACCCAAGTTGCTGGGTTATATCCATCTTTTATCTTGCTTACTCCTTTGGCATCCTTCAAATGAAGTTCCTCTTATAAAGGATTGAAGGCATTTTAAAGCAACACTTGGTAAATAAAAAACTAAAAACATTTTTGGTTTACCTCAAAATACTTGATCAAATGGCCTGACCGATGGCCTAGAGGACCGAAATATATCTCTTCACCTCCACGTGTCAACAGCAAGAGCTAGAGTCGGAAATAAAAGACATCTGAGATTTCAATGCGGTAGAGTTTGCTCAATAGACATGGGTAGTTTCTAAAATCTCTTACCTCATCAAAAGATTCAAATATGTCAATACTTGGCTGGTGGATTGTGCATACCACAGTTCTTCCTGTGTCCACAGTGTTTCTCACGGTTCTCATCACAATGGCTGCTGCTCTTGCATCAAGACCTGAGGTAGGCTCATCCATGAAAATTATTGAGGGGTTCGCAACAAGCTCAACAGCGATGGTTAACCTTTTGCGCTGCTCAATGGATAGTCCATTCACATTAGGAAATCCAACTAATGCATCTCTAAGTGGCTTCAACTCAATCAGTTCCATAACCTCCTCAACGAAAAGCTGCCGCAATAAGAAATCAAAGAAATTAAAGAAACATATAACAGATGCAGGACAAGGTTCTTGGTTTAGAATTTGTGAGGTCCACCAACCTCTCTACTTTCAGGATCAATCTCAGGAGGCAACCGAAGCCATGCTGAGTATAGTAAGGATTCATAGACAGTGACAAGAGGAGAGTGAATGTCATTTTGTTCACAATATCCGGTAACTCTTGCAAAAGTATCCTGTTTCTTTTGGTAGCCTGAAACTTTGATGTTTCCTTCTATATATCCATTATTTTTCCTCCCAGCTAACACGTCCAGTAGAGTAGTCTTACCAGCCCCACTAACTCCCATCAGTGCTGTTAAAACTCCTGGCCTGAATGCCCCACTCACTTCATTTAAAAGTACCAATCGATCATCCAACACACCTTGGGGTTTCATTCCCTAAAAATGTGATAAATAGTAACCTCATGTCACTGGCAGATTCAAAACTTCTCTAGCATTGAATGAAGATATAGTTAATCAAGAATTAGAGTTACCTTTGGCATATCAACTGAGTATGTAATATTCTCAAAGGTAACAGAAAGCGGAATAAAAGGAAGAAGCATTCCTCTCTCCTGATAATTGCGAACTACCACAGCTCCTGCAAGCGCGTGTATTTTCAGAGATTTTTGTCCGGTAGTTTGTCCAATAGAGATAATGAGAGCTTAGAGGGCTTACTTCTGGATGCGCTCTTAGTCTTGGAGTTGTTTTGGTCTAATAATGATCCACCCTCTTCACCTGTCCTGATAGTGTCCACTCTAACCGATTCTTCACACAGAAACACTGCCCGGGATTTCCCATATTCTGCAGGAATTCAAAAAGTCATATCTTGAAAAAAACAAAAATGTTACTTGAAAACGGCAAAATACTAGGGGAAAAAGAGTGAATTATTATTATTAATTGCCGAAAGTGAGAGTACTTGCCATCCAGATAAGCAAAAGCCAGAGCAGAGATCCCATTAAAAAGGAATATAAAGCCAACCAATGCAACAACACCAATCCAATACCAATTTGGACTGCTGAATACCCCGCGAGCTCTCAAGATTGCCACTCCCGCAGACTCCTTTGTTCCATTAAGAGCCTGAATTCATTTCCACATTCAAATTTGTATGCTTTCAAGCTCAAACTAAGACAGAAGCAATGCCTTCTAATCTAAAGTTAAAACTTGTCTTTTCCCACCTTCTATATGGGAAACTTACTTGATTCCAGCCTTCTCCAAGGAATTCATTTACCGAAAGTGCAGTCTGCACATACATCAGAGGAGATGTCCAATAACCCCAGATCAACCATTTCTGCATATTTTCTGCAATAATAAAGGAGTACTTAAAAGAGAGCATTTCAGAGGTGAGGCCAGGATGCTACATTAATGCTTCTCAGTGTTTCATATTTCACATAGGAAAATCTGAGCCCTGAAATACCTCGTGATAAGATAAATCCACTAAAAATTAAAAGCCACATCACTGCAAGGCATCCAGCTGTGTTGGCAACAATATGATCCCTGGCCAATGCAGCAATGCATCTAAAGAGTGCATAAGACATCTGTCCACTCATTACAAGAATAAGGTATTGTTTGAGCATCCTGAGGCAAGACAAATCAAGGGCGGTTAACAGAGTGAATATAGGGGGAAAAAAAGAAGAGTAATAAACAGTGACTTCTTCTTTGATACTGGCCTTGTAATGTTGGGATCAAATCCTATTACATAGTAAGTTACAGCAACCCAAATGGCAACTTCAAATATTGATATTGAAATACCAAGAATTGATGTTGGAAATGAGAATGCCCATGAAGGATAAAAGAGGCGGTCTCTTTGCTTATAAAATATTGGAAGCTTATCGATGGTCAATGGAAGCTCGAAAAATCCAGTGAAGGTAATTGTGTTAAGCGCAAAAAAGAGAGCGCCTAGGTAGACTGTTCCATCTTCAATCGTATTGTGATGCTTTCTAGCTTGTACAAAGACAGTAGAAACAATTACCGCGCTAAGTTCAAGCTGAAAGAAAGAGTAGAAGTTAATGAATTTTGGTGCAATCATTTTGTTAGAAGAGAGGGTTTGATGAAAAAGAACAATCCTACCCACCTGAAATATCTTGAAAGCATGCAAGAACACATTCCTTTTCATCAAAATAACTTCTCTCGATAAACAGGCTTTCAGCAATTCTTTTTTGTTAGCTCCATATCTGGTTTTTGTCAAAGCTGCAGGATGATTCTTAGACCTGTCAAATGGATTGGCAAGCTCGCGCTGGATGTCTAATCCAATGTGAAATAACTTGAAGGCTTCAGCAAACTCATTGACTGACACAAAACGATATGGTGATTCTTGATGAAACCAATATTGTCTCTGATCCTTTCTTGATGTAACCTATAATATGAAGAGGTTACAGGAAATATGGGTTGGTTTATGGTTTCAATAAATTTAATTCTGGATTATTTGGTTTTTGAAAACATTGGTATGTAATATAGCTGTATATTTTCACTTGACATAATAAATATAACATCGTTTCGATATTCTTACTTCCTGTAAGTAGTCTGCTATGCCTTTTCTGTCAGGACATTTAAATCCCATGGATTCAAAGAACTCAAGGACATATTCACGCGGGCCCTGATAGACAATTCGCCCCTCTGAGAGAAGGATAATGTCATCAAAAAGCTCAAAAGTTTCTGGTGGAGGCTGGAGAAGTGAGATAATGGCAGTCTTGTTGAAAATGTGGATTGATTGCTTGATCGAGTTGACAATTTGATAAGTGGTGGAACTGTCAAGACCAGTTGATATATTGTCCATAAAAAGTGCTCCTACAGGACCTACCAGCATCTCCCCTGGCACATATTCAATCACTCAATTGAATCATTCTGAAATTGATGTTCTATAAACATTCAGTTTTTTCTTTATTGCAGTTTCATTCTCATCTCTACCTGTAGTTACACGTTTCTTCTGCCCTCCAGAAACACCTCTCCTCATTGCATCTCCTACTATGGTGTCAGCACAAACTTCAAGCCCTAAAATCTAAAGTGAAAAAAAAAAAGCGAAGAAAATTTAGCAAATTTTTTAGGAGCAAAATTGGTCATGATTATAAAGATAATTTAAATGCTACCTTGAGAACATAGTCTGTAACAATTTCTTCCTTATGTCCTTTCAGAACTGATGCCTGCATCAAAGTATTTCACCCAAGTCTTTAGCATGAAAAGATGCATAATATTAAGTGATAGATTTTACATTTATCGTTATTTTTACCTTCATCAATGCATCGATATAAGGATCTGGCCTAATATTTAACTCTTTTTCTCTTCTCAGGAGTTCTGTGAGCATATCTGAACGGTGCCAATAGAACCACCCATATGAAAGATTTTTTGGTTAAAATTACCGGAAAGCCTGCTTGTTACTACTTGACAGTTGACACACTGAAATGATATCATATTCCAACTTACCATAGCCAGTTCCAACGCCTTGGCATTTTGCAGAGAATTCCAATGTTTCCCTAACTGTCAATTGTGGTAAATGGATATCATACTGGCTAATATAAGCAGAAGTCCTCTGGGGTACAAACTCATGCATCTCATGACCATTATACGTTACTCTCCCAGAAAACTAGGATTCGGAAAACACCCATAGTCAATACTTTTGAAAATAAAATAATTCTAAGTAAAATAAATAAGATTTAGCAGTCTTACCTTCACTTCTGGATCAAGTTTTCCACTCAATGCTTGAAGTAGGGTGGTTTTTCCTGAAGCCGGTGGGCCTAAAAGCAGAGTTAATCTGGAGAAAAAAATTCTTGTCTAATACTTTATAAGCGACAAATAGAGATTAAAAAAACCTTCTTTTCTCACGTGTATCTTTACCTGCCTGGCTTGATAATTCCATTCACATCTCGTAAAATTGGGAACTTTTTCTTCTGGCTTGAGAGTATATGAAGGTAATGGCCTACATCCTATACGTTGTAGAAATAAACAATGAGCTTGTAAAGTCCACAACTTTTTTTTTATATACTATTGATAGATATTTATATTACTACAAAACAAATAGTTGCTCGCAAGATATGAATATTATGTGAATATGAATATATTTAATAATGTTGAAGATATGTAATGCTAAAACATAATTAGATCATTTAATGAGAGAAATTTTATAAGGGAGGCAAATAATAAATATATTTAAAAAACTAATCTCAAGAGAAAATGAAGAAAAAGTATGAAATAAACATACCTCTAAATTATTGAAAATTGAGTTGAAGATAGTTGGTAAAGCTCTGCTACCAACATAGGCTTCTCCTTGCACGTTTATGTTCTCGAATCGAACTTCAATTGTTGGCAGATTCAATGAAACTCTAATTTATCAAATTAAAAAACTAATTATTTTGAAGCTAAAAACAAGTCTTCACTAAAAAAACCAAAAAACAAAACGTTTTAAGTTTCTTTGCATTTTCAGTCTTCTCATTTCAACACTAAATAAAGGGCGTTTAATTAACAGTTTAAGTCCTAAGGAAATTGAATAGTACATGATGATTAATTAATTAGTACCTGTCAATTCTTTCTTTGAGCTTCTTCAAGTACTCTTCGTGATTATCAGCATTTTTGATGAACCTGTTCAACAATTCTTTTCTTTCTTGAAACCCAAGGTTTCGAAGATCAAACTCTTTCAAGTCACCTAAGATCCCATGCAAAACACCTTTCCGGGCACGTTCGTATGTAGGAAGTCGCTCGAGAGCTGCCCATTTCAGAGCTTCTTCATCATCGTCTTCTTGCCTTCTGCTGGTAGACATGTTTGAGCATGTCTTGTAATGTCCAAGGTCCATTGACATATCTCTCTCAAACACACAAATTAAGCACTAGAGGAAAAATAAAGAAAGAACCAAGACGGACAAAGTCCTC
This sequence comes from Adansonia digitata, assembly GCA_029448705.1. NCBI lineage: Eukaryota > Viridiplantae > Streptophyta > Magnoliopsida > Malvales > Malvaceae > Adansonia > Adansonia digitata. The sequence goes on along the minus strand of JAQSVH010000012.1, from coordinate 184,579 downwards.
TCTCTCACCTTTACACGTAACTTTTTTTGTTCCTTTATTCTCCACCTGCAAGATTTTTGACTTATTACCAAGTTTTTAACCAAGAAGAGTAAAGGAATCAAAAGAAAATCGAGAGTGGAGATTTGCCATTTGGGATTGTCTTGTTTAAAGGAAAGAGTATCTGCATTTAGTTACAACATGGATTTTGTGCTGTGTTTAAGCATTCAAGTTTTGGATACAGCAGTATCCTTTGCATTAAGTTTCTTTGTATTATACTAGATTTTGGTACACCATAATGTGGGTGATTTTTTTTTAATTTGAAAAGATAAATTATTTAGGTAGTTTTTTCTTTTTTATCATGATTATATATTGCTCACAAAATAATATTTCAATAAGAGATTTAAATTTTCTTTAATAAAATGATACATTTACAAATATATATAATTATTTACGAAATCACATAATACTCTTGGTCGCATCAATTTACAAAAAAAATAAAAAATCATGATATACACAAATTTTAAATCTAGAATAGTTAAATTAATAGATTATTGCCATATTAACTAAGAGAGATAACAGTGTTGGGATAAAATGGTGAAATGAATAGTATTTTTTCTTATGTCTCCATCTATTTACAAAATTTCTAACATGAAATGTTATTTTGTCATTATATAACTCTAGGTTGGTTTCATCTCACCCCCACTGTTTTATTCATGTGTCAAATTTTTAGCTTTTAGGAGATGAATTTTTAGATTTGAGAAAATCTTATTGAGATTACAGCATTTATTACAAAGCATCCAAAACTTAAATCCAAGTTTGTTTTAAGTAAATGCACATAAAATAAACTTTCTACATTAATCGGAGTTCTTTATTTTTCTTTTCCTTTAAAAAAAAAATTGTTTTTTTTCCCTTTTCCCCTACTTACAATCATAAAAAACAAAAAGAGTTAAATGTTTACTTTGAACTTTATTAGCTTGTCTTTCTTTCTTTCTTTTTTTTGTTTTTTTGTCTTGTATTCTCAAATTACACTGAATAGTATAATATTAGTTATTGTTAAATTAAATTGTTGTTTTAGTTAGTTTCCTTCTTGGTAACTCTTTCAATTGCGTATTTTTATAGATACTTAATTCCAACTTATAAGTAAAGCATTTGACCTTGGGCGGAGGTTTGGCATAAGGGCTACATTGCAAAACTGTAGCGAAAATTGGATCTTTGTCTATGATACCAGAACTGGATCTAGAACTAGAACTAGTCCTAAGAACTCCGCAAGCTTTGTTTGAATTGCCTAATGTTAATGTTTAATAACCCGATATTTTCGCATATTGCTAACTCTGCTGAGGTTAGACGAGAATAGCTGTGAGGTAAGTTCAAGCTTGCTTTTAGAACATCCTCGGTGTAGAGTTTGTGACATGATCTACGATAAAATGAGAATACACAAGTTTACATTTTCCTTCAAGCTTGCTTAATTTCCACAGTTTCGCCTAAAATAAAACTTGGTTAGGTCTGACAGAATGTCTTCTTTCCTAGCACAGGCCTCAACAAGGAGCTAATATGCTAACAGGAGAAGAATTTAGCACCCCTGATTTTCATTACTTCAGTTGCTGCTTAATCTCTGTCGAGTTTTACGAATCTTGTTATGTTGACGAGGTAAATTATATATATTATCCAATTGAAACTGAAATAAAGAGAGCGACAACAGTTCTGTTTTACAGGTTTGCCTCTAAGGGTCTCATAAACATTATTGATTCTGACATAAACACAAAATTAGAGGTGATTAAAAAAAAACAGGACGACGCTGGATAATATTACGATGCTTTAATAATGCGAACTACAGATCTCCTTGATTTGGAGACCAAATATGATTCTGGTGCTTCCAGTTCTGCTGGATGTAGACTATAATAGCGGTCATAATCATAGTCGTCGGAGCAGCAACCTTGGGAAACATTACAGAAGTTGAGTTCGGACTCGGGAATTCAAATCTTTCTTACTTTGGCATGTAAAATAGGATCCATTGTATGGTCAAAAAAGAGCGCAAGAAGCCTTATTGAAGTAAATCCAAGGTAATAGGCTCCCCTCAAGGATTTAACAGGCATTGGCATCAATAGATTGCTAATAATCTGACGAAGCAGAAAGAAGTCCTGAAGAAAATTGACAAAATCCTCCGTGACAGCCATCCAAGTTTGCCACATATGCCCATTTCTTGGTGCATGCATGTGCTTTCCATGCTGTAGGTGCACATCAGGATTATCACGAGAAACAAGTCAAATTAGAAATCCGGAAGTGAATACAGCCGTGGTACTCAAGACAACCAGTTTCTCTCTAGAAGCATGTCTTAGTTTAGAGGACCTTTGAGAATGAGTCTTGCTTCGGGATTCTGTTACCATCTGGAAAAGTCTTGCGGTAAGTACCAAGGCTACCAGCAAAAGCTTATTTTCAATACTTCCAAGAAATTTCAACATTCCAGCCGCAGGATGACCACGAATCAATGCTTTGTAAGCTTAACGTTCCTTCTATTTCAGCAGAACTTTGGCACCAAAGATCAGTGGAAGACTATACCGGATGATCTGAAAAGCAAGCATGGAAGTAGAAATGTGAGGAAGGATATCTGCTCTTACTTTCATGTATAACAGCTGGCTCCTTATGATTGCAATTGATCCAGGGAGCAGTAGAATGCCAAGAATCGTCTCAAAAGATGCTCGATTAGCTGCTGTGTCAAAATAATCTGGATAGTGAGTCAAATGAGCACGTAGGGTAATCGGGCTAAAGTAGAGGGGATCATCTTCCTGCCTTTGGCTGCTGATGGTGATCTTGGCAGTGGGATTTCCACCATAGTAAATTTACAGGTGGGTACTGTATTTTCCCTGCAATCAAACAATCTTTGCCTCGTTCTACGCCAATACTCTCAACTAAAGCCTTCCTACACCCAATCAAATGCATCTCACCCGATATAGGATCATATACACCTTCCAGGGACCATTCTGAGACATTTCTGTAAGTCGTTTGCTTGTGTTTTTTCTCGTTTTTTAACAAAAGATGCATAGACACATTCAAGAACCGACAGCTTGTTAGATCATCTTTTGTAATGACTGGTTTCTTCCTTAGATTTCCCTTGACCAAATTAGGTTCAGATAATACAGATAATGGACCTAAAGAAAGCACCTCAATCTGAATGAGGACCCTCGATTTCTGTCCATCAATCAACTGATCATCTGGGACTACATAGCCATCTAAAGCAATACTACTGGACAATTGGCTTAAATGAGCAAGTGGTTCTTCTGCATCCTTTAGTGCTGGATACTGGAAGAACAACCGCTTGGCAATGCTTAAAATTTGATAAGGTAGAGTTCTCCTCTCAAAAGCATTGACCAACTTGATCTTCGAATAATTGTAAGATAAATATTCCGTAAAATCTCTGGAGCCTGTCATTGCATTAATATATAAAGGATTATCCAAACTTATATTTTTTTTCGCGTTGGATATGCTTCCAAACAGGGAGCTTCTATGCTTGATGGAAAATGCACGTGGGAAGAACATTGAAATCACATGATCACATCCTTCCAATCCTGAGTCAACCGTCTCTTGATATCCAACCATGAAAAGCTGTCCAGAAGAAGAATTCCATATACCCTCAGCGGCTCAAGTCAACCCTGAAAGACCAGTTCTTAAATGTTGAAAACTTCCTTTGGTAACTGCTCTCAGAGCTGCAGAAACTTTTGCACTGCCAGGTCTGTTGGTATGTTGCTCGCATTTGACATGTTGGAAACTGAGATTAATGTTGTCGTAACTCAAACCACCAGTAGCCTGCATCTCCTTCCCGAGCAAGAAAGGGCCTAATGATCTGATCCTTGTAACTGCCACTGAACCTGTAATTTGGAGCAATACTAAAAAATTATCCAGAAACACGGCAAAATACTCGACAGAACCCTGTAGCAGAAAACATCTGGACACCATCTTCTATCAATACATATTGGCAACGAGGTGGATCAGAAGTCCTTGACTAGAGTAATTCTGAACTAAATTGATTTTTGAGTGGCCACTCAACTGAGAAGATATATAAACTTTACTGAAGTACCTTGACCCTCCTTGTTTATTTAGACTTATCATTTCTCCCTGGATTGCTCTGTTGGTCAACTTGAAGCTTTTACTGAAGTACCTTGAAGCGTTTAGGATAGCGTAGAACAAGCAAAATTTGATCACCTTGCAAGAACCGAATACGGTGATTAACGTATGGGGAAACCTGGCTGCGTGGAAACTCCGAGAACTCATCACAATCACATCTGTCAGTGGAAGGTAAGGTTGAAATTGAGCTTCCTACCAAACACATCAAACGTTCTCCTCCATTCTCTTTGGTCTCCATATAAACCCCTTCAAAAACAATCTGCTTTACAGATGAACCGGGATTCATCCCAATATCTAAGCCGACACTATAAGCAAATGACCAATCCCTGGTGATGCCGAAGGATAGAACCCCTCCGAGACTAACTGTGTCTTTAAGTTGCTGGACATGATTTACATCCTTTACCTCAAAGGAGACCAACTTACGTGAGGAAGTTGGAGATTGGCTGCTCTCTGGACTGCCATTTTCATCAAGTTGCATCAATGGTGCCCCATTAGTTTCCTGCTCCCAATCTCTGTCCAATCCGGGAGAGATTTGGAGTACATGAGAGGTAAATTTATTATATTATACCAATTATTGTAAATCTTAAGCTTTGATCAAAAGCTTAATATATTATAATATTATAATTTACCTATTTTCATTTTAGATTCTACTTGGATTTTGTCTCGTAATTTTTTTCTCTATTTCGGAGAGTTTTTCACATAAAAATTGATGTTCTTTATTTCTATACGAAAATTATTACTTAACTTAAATTTTATATTTTTTCAATATTATTGACTAATTAAACTATCTAGATCCAGTGAGTCCAATTACGTTATTCTGCTAGTGTCTTTGTTCGAGAGCCCAACAATTAACTCAGGCAACTCTGCCAATGTCCAGAAAACAACAATAAAGTGTTGAACCTTCATTTCACGTGTAGGACATTTCAGGTGTCCCTGTAAAAAAAAAAAACCTACAGAAAGCAAAATTTCAGGAAAAAAAAAGCTTTCTGTTTATATATTTATGTGTATATATATATATATATATATATATTATAATAACGGTTAAAAGATAATCTTCTAATTGGGGATGCCAGCCAAGCTACCCTCGTTCTTGTATGCTTAAATAGTTGATAAAACTTGAACATGAGTTTAGGCTAGCTAAAAAAGTAGTGCCAAAATGTCAAATGAGAGAATTAATTTTTGAATGTATCTCGCTGTTACTGGCACTGACAAACCACCAGCCAATGTTCTCAGAGAAATAGATTTAAAAGGATAAAAATAAAGAAATAAGGAAGGTTCAAAGGTTCAATATAGAATGAAGGTGCAGAAGCACCTTTAACGGTGGCAAAGTTGAATATAATAAATAACAGCCTAGATGGCCATGTTCTTAGTAAAAAATAAATCGCATATCATATTTCAACATAATATAATTATAATAATATGATTGATTAATTGAGTCCGATATAACTGCAACTCGTTGATAAAACAAAAAATGAAAGTGGCACTTTCTATATCAAAAATACTTGGCAGGTGGTAGCCCCTCTAGGATTTTCTTAGTTCACAATTCCAAAACTCTCTTCTTTCAGCTAGCTAAGGATGCTGAGCTGGCTCCTATCTGCCAGCGATTCAGATAGCAAAAGCCTGCCTACCTACCTGCGACTTAATATTTCTATTTTTTTCATATTTATTTTATTTTCTTTTTTTTTATTATAATTGATCAGTGTTTTTAATTTACAGTGTATTTGATTTATTGTAATAATAATTTTATAACAGTCATATTTTAACATATTATAGTGATGTGATTATTTGATTCATAGAATAGGTATTTCACGAAATAGTCTATTACAATTTTATTTTAAAAAATCACTGAATAACTATTTCAATCTTAATTTTAATAATAAATTATTTTAAAAAATTTAAATCTCATACTATTATATTTCATAAAATTAAACTACTATAAACATCTATTTTATTTCACTTGAACCAATCTTAATATTTATTTTACGGCTTTAATAGGTACCTCTCAAACGATGAGATTAATCAAAAAATTTACCTCTATTGAAGTTCAGATATGCCTTACGAAGTCCAAATGTACTAATAGTTTTACAAATACAAATGAAAGAGAGAAGTTTTACTTAAAAAAAAATTAAAGTACCATCATATAAAAGTTTGGTGTATAGACAATTTATTAAGAAGCTTCATGTCGGTATACCGAGCAGAACGAGACCAGCCCAAAAGGTTTAAGCTTTTATTTATGCCGTTGCCATATATAGACTATATATCGATCAGCCTGCTATTTGATATGGGCTTTCGACCAAATCACTTTACAACCAGACAAACAGGGACAATAGCCTATTCCAATGATTTGCAGCATCGTTTCAGTTAGTAGGCCACAGCCTACAGGCCATGGCATCCTTTTGTCTTTTTCTTTAAACCCAGCAATTATAATGCAAGAAAGCAGGCTAAAGCTAGAAGTATAAACAGCAAAATATAAGATACAAGTTCTAAATATATCGATATTGACAAGTGTAAAGTTATCTTTGGCAGGG
>JAQSVH010000012.1:160997-177853 GCA_029448705.1 Adansonia digitata | reverse complement strand
AAACCCTAAACCCCAAACCCTAAACCCTAAACCCCAAACCCCAAACCCTAAACCCTAAACCCTAAACCCTAAACCCTGAACCCCAAACCTGTAACCCTCAACCTTAAACCCTAAACCCCAACCTTCAAACCCTAAACCCTCAACCCCAACCTTAAACCCTAAACCTTAAACCTTAAACCTTGAACCCTAAACCTTATACTTTAAATCTTAAACTTTAAACCCTAAACCTATACCTTAAACCTTAAAGTCTTAAACTTTATACCCTAAACCCTAAAGTTGATTATTAGAAAGGTTAATCGGAGTGGCTGAACAAAAGAAAAGAGCCGCTGAAGTTGATCTAGTAAAATTAGTTTCGGATTAAGTCTTTCAACCAGAAATTGTTTGGAAGCTTCATGACCTGCAGGTTACTTATGGAACTGTTGGTTTTTCTACTGCAACAATTAAACTCATTGATGTTGACGGATAAAAGCATATATCATACTCATTTAGAGACTGACCAATAGTTCTAGCTTAGAAAGCTGTTGATTTCATTATAAAGGAACCGGTTTCACTTTTTGAGTACTTGGACGTTGCTAGTAAGTCATTGATAGCAATCGCATTAGTGATTTGCTCGCAATAATTTCTATCATGAATAAAGAAAACCTTGAAACCGTTCAAAGGGAACTTTCAACATATAACTTTGTTCTTTATGAGATGGTGACCAGTTTAAAGAGTTTGGAAAATAGAAGCATTGTTACAAAAATTCTCTCATAATGTTTCAAGCTCTTGGAATACATTCTGCGAATTCTTATGTTTACTTTTCAATAATATTATTTTGTTGCTTTGACTATTGTGCTGAGATTGCGTTGGTTATTAAATATGAGCTCTTTGATTTGAAACTTATAATGGTAGATTGGCAGTGATGATCATCCAGTTCATAACCTATTACTTGATCCATGCAGCTATCCATCAATTAAGAGCAACTATTTAATACGCGAAACACTAACTTTTTATCAATGCAAAAGTTTTGGAATCAAGTTTAATCCATTGAGCAAGTTTAGTATCATACACTATTGCTCAGGGTTTAAGTTTATAGTTTAAACTTTGTTTCAAAATTAAAATCCAAAATCCCAAACTAAGCTTACTTATTCAATTATTTTTATGTCAATTATTATCTAATATAAATTTAATCATCATTTACAAGTATGATTTTTATATTTTATTAATAGATCTTTCAAATATGAATGATAATTAGTATACTAAAAAATAATAAAACAATAGGTAAGATCTCTACTACTTATTCAATTGAGATGATTTTAATATAATGTTATTGATATTGTTATAGGATTATTTATTACAATTAAAAATATGAATTTGGAGAAGTCTAAAAAGGCAATAGATGTGCCCAAGTCCAAGACTGTTGATAAAATAATTGAGAAAAAAATTTACGAGAAAGAGCCCAGGGCAGATGAAAAAGGGAGGAAAAAAAAAAAAAGAACGAAGAGAAGGGTAACACGCGCGTTATTACAGGACGGAGGACCTCGTAAAAGCAAACAAAGAAAAGCTTTCTCGACACGTGTATCGAAGAAAGAGCGAATGGAAAAGTAGGAAATAAGTGGCGAGTGGTACTGGGTCTGGGCACAATAAAAACGAGGCTTCGAAAGTAAATGAGAAGCGTAGACCGGGTGCTCCCTGTTTTCCTCTTCTTCTTGGTTGAATTGTTGTTGGTGGTTTTGCTATTTTGGTCTCTCTCTGTCTTTAGCACTTCTGCCAAATCTTTTGCTCTTGTTCCTCTTGCAGGAGGCATCCGATGAATTTATCATATTAAGCATCTCGATCAGTTGTTATCCAAATATCTTCTACTCTTTTCTCGGTCATATATTTAAGGTATGCATCTGATATATTTCCCCTTCCGAATCGGCTCTCTTCATTCCTTGTCCTTCTAAAGTTTTTGCTGCCTCTTTTTTTTGTTTTTGTTTTTGAATTTTCCAAGCTTCCTTTAATTTGATCTACGCCACAGGTTAATAGATTTATGAAGGAACATGTTATTCTTTTAATAATTTTTTTTTGAATCATCGATTGCGTTTGATGTTTAACTTGAAAAGGAAACGAAAAAGTAAGAATTTTTAATTTCAATTTGTGTTTGGTTTGTTGAAAATCTGTTGCTAAATCGTTTTTTTTTCTGCTTCCTTCTGTACAGGACATAGTTTTAGGGCATCTTTTTGCATTTAAAAGTTGAAAGTTGTGGCTTTGTTTTGTATCCATAGAAATTTATCTTTTTAAACCTAAAAGTCAGTGCTTTGCAGCTTATGCATTTCCATCTCAGCTATCAGTGGTGCTTTGAGGGTTTGACTGTTTCTTGAACGGATATTTTAGCTTACGTGCTCCGATTCAGCTTGAACAATCTGGGATCGGATAATTTAATTTCTAGCGTCTGCTTGCAGCTCCAAGGCATTTCTTTTTCCGTAACCAAATTAAGGTTTGTCTTTTTTCTTCATCGGATTCTTTTAGAACTAAAACTTAACAAACATTTGAAAACTGGAAACTAAAGCTAGCTGGTTTCTCCTTTCTCAAATCAGTTAAATTAAAAACAAACCAACAAAGTGAAAATGTAAGGGCCTCAATGTCTTCCGATTTCTTGACACTGCTTCCCAAAATATCTTCTACGATGAAATTACCTATCTTTTTCATCTCCAAACAACAACCTACCTCCCTTTTCTGGCTAACAGACACTTATCTGCTACTTTTTGATTTCTGCCTTTTTGTTGATTTCCTTTGCTCAATAAATTGAGCACAGCTTAAGCCTTAAAACCACTAGCAGTAGTTGCCTAATGCTCATAATCTTAGCACTTAGTGTCAGGTGGGAACTCACAAGCTTTCATTTTGTTGGTTTTAGGTGATATTCTAACCAATCACACCATCAAATGAGTGTCGAGAGTTCAGGGTAAGGAGAAGTGCTTGTCCTGGTTTTATTGTTTAGGGTTTCATTCATGATTGGTAAAATGGTTGAGGGGCCTAAATATACTGGACTTATGGGAGGAACCAACAACAATGACAACAATTACTATGACTTTACTCAAGGGTTCTACCAAAAACTTGGTGAGGGAACAAACATGTCTATTGACAGTTTACAGACGAGTAATGCCGGTGGATCTGTGTCCATGTCAGTTGAAAACAGTAGCGTGGGCTCTAATGATTCTCTAACCCACATGTTAAGCCACCCTGGTCTAAAGCCTGTGAACCGCCACAATTACTCTGTCTCGGTGGGACAAAGTGTGTTTCGTCCTGGTAAGGTTGGCCATGCACTTAATGATGATGCATTAGCACAAGCATTGATGGATGTTAGGTACCAAACTGAGGTATTGCAGAATTATGATGAGTGGACTATTGATTTAAGAAAACTTAATATGGGTACAGCTTTTGCTCAAGGGGCTTTTGGAAAGCTATACAAAGGCACATATAATGGTGAGGATGTTGCGATTAAGATATTGGAAAGGCCAGAGAATAGTCCAGAGAAGGCACAAGTTATGGAGCAGCAATTTCAGCAGGAACTTATGATGCTTGCAACACTGAAGCATCCAAATATTGTGCGATTTATTGGGGCATGTCGTAAGCCAATGGTTTGGTGTATTGTTACCGAGTATGCAAAGGGAGGCTCAGTTCGACAGTTTCTAACAAGGAGGCAGAATCGTGCGGTGCCATTGAAATTGGCCGTAAAGCAGGCATTGGATGTTGCAAGAGGGATGGCCTATGTGCATGGGCTTGGGTTTATTCACCGGGATTTGAAGTCAGATAACCTTCTAATAGCTGCTGATAAGTCAATAAAGATTGCTGATTTTGGTGTCGCACGTATTGAGGTGCAGACTGAGGGCATGACACCTGAGACAGGGACATATCGTTGGATGGCTCCGTAAGTTTTCAGACCCTTATTTTTATTTGATGGCTTTTGCCATATTTTTCAATGATTCATGCTAGTTGGCATAAATTCTCTGGAATTTTTAAAAGAAAACCCTTAAGGTTGTGCATTCTTTCTGCATAGATTCTTGCTCCTTTGTTTAATTAACTTTATCTTTTTCTCAATTATCTTTTATAATCTCCCTTGTGAATTATGTTAAGGAGTAAAGTAAGTCCTGCTGTGTAAGGTTCTGCTATTTTCTGTTTTTATCTTCTGAGCTTTTGGTTCTATATTCTTTGAGCTTTCTTTTTAAAATTGTCGACTTAACATAAAACTTCTTTTACACCTTTACCAGAATTCTGAATTAGAATATGCAGTTCCTTCTAAAATGGCTGATGCTTTTGTTTGCTAATTTGAAGGCACTGCCTTCATAACTGTAATTTAATTTAGAATTTTTTAGATCTCAAATTTTGGCCAGAAAGTAGATTATTTAAACATAAACATAATTGTGCATATCCAGAAAGTTTGATTAGATTACTGTGGAATGTGCATCTATCATCTCAGAAGATTGGATTTTGAGGCCTCTTTCTAACATATGTGTGAATGTTTGGCATCTTGATGTCTTGCAGCTTAAAGCGAATTAGGCTTCTTCTTGAAGCCAAATAAAGATGTAACAACTATTAAGTGGATATTTGATAATTAAAGTGCTTATCAAGCATTCAGTCATTTATTTCCTTGAAGTAGTTTGGAAGAGCGAGTGTTTTTATGAAATTTTGAACATTCGAAATTTGAATGTGATAGGATCCTAATGTGCAAAGTTGATTTTGTGTTTTCAACCAAGACAGAGATTGTGCCTAGCTTGTTTCCATCTACTGTCACTATTTGCAGTACATCATGTCCTTTCTCTATATTTTTGGGTGCTTGTTTTATTCCAGCTATTGTGGTGGAGAAAACATGTCTTCTATCCTTAGATTTGATCCCTATTTCATGCTTGGGTGCATTTTGAAATTCAATTGTTGAAAAGTTTTCATAAGAATTTAGTTTTCTTTCACCCATTATACTTGTACTTTCTATTTGGTGTATTTAAAGTTATTTGTTTTGATTACTCTGGGATGCCTTTTGATTTCATGACTTACTTGGGATTCACCCACATCAAGTTATCCTCTTTTTTATTTGGTTTATGCCTTACTCTATTATTGCTGTATGCTGTCATACAACGCATTAATTTGTTTCTAATTTATAAAGAAATATAACTATTAATTAAGAATAGTGATCAAGGCTTCCATATGGCTCAGTGTCTAGTTTTTGGCAGCAGCATCTAAACCATACTTGCTGTGCCAAAGCAAGAGCGGAGTTGCTTCTTTTTAAAGCTTTAGGCTTCATTTTTCCTCTCTAATAAGCTTTAAAGTTATTTGCAGCCTTTACATAATTATATCTGGAGTAATGGTGATGTAAACAAACAGATGGGATAAGAAAGGGGTTACAAGGAGGAAGCTGAACAAGTGATTCAATGCACTTTGTAATTGCTATGTTTTACCAAGAATTTCCTAACTTTAAACTGAAAAAAGTCTCTTAGGTTATATTTGGATAGAGCATTTGACAATTTCTATGGCATTTTAAAATGACACACTTCTAAAAGCAGCAATTGAGAATGTGCGGTTTTGGTCAACTATTCCACAAATTGGAATATTGTCCGTGGATTTTTTAAAAGTGATTGTTGTATTTGCTTGTTAAGATGATGCTACGAATTACCTTTTTCTATTTGCCTTGGTCTTGTTTATTTTTTAGGGTGGAAATTTTGTTGATGCCTTTGTAGAGGTATAGGTTCTGGCTGGTTTGAAGGGTACAGTTTTTATTAGATACGTTACGTTTTCACAATTCAATTTGAGGTAAAGTCGAGGTGTATCCAAGAGTTGATACGAAGATATCTGAGAAGGCAGGATGCCATGTCAAATTATTCCTACCATATATATATATATATTAATGTTCTGTGTTGTTTTATCACCCATGAACACTTTTGAGCTTAACTTTATTGGCTGGAGATGCAGACATGATATATTTTTGTGTATATTTTATACCCATGGCAATAGAACAAGTTGAGGCATTAAAATTGTGTATTTTTAATTCCCGTTTCTTGTGTGCTTGACTTAATATGCACTGCCATAGTGCTTCCCATTGCATAGTTGAGAAAATTGCATCACTTGCCATATTACCTGCACTTTTCTAGTAGATATGCTTTACCGTTTCAAATGGAGTACTGGAAACTGATTTGCATCTTATATATAATTCATAACTACATAGTAATTTTCATTTGTGTGTTTGTTTTTGAATTTAGTTCATCGTTAGTTTTCGATGAATTATCTTTTACATGGAATGCATTCATTTGCTGACCTGTTGCCTTCATATCTAAATTGTCTATCTGTTAAGTATTTTTATTCAATTTGTTCTTTATTTACTGTTAGTCGTGATTCTGTGCTTGTCTTTGCACTTGCAGAGAGATGATCCAACACAGGCCGTACACGCAAAAAGTAGATGTGTATAGTTTTGGAATTGTCCTTTGGGAGCTTATAACTGGCATGCTTCCTTTCCAGAACATGACCGCAGTGCAGGCAGCATTTGCTGTGGTGAATAAGGGTGTGAGACCAGTTATTCCAAATGATTGTCTCCCTGTTCTGAGTGAGATTATGATCCGTTGCTGGGATGCTAACCCAGAAGTGCGTCCTCCCTTCACTGAGATTGTGAAGATGCTTGAGAATGCCGAAACTGAGATACTGACAACTGTGCGTAAAGCTCGCTTCAGGTGTTGCATGACTCAACCTATGACAATCGACTGATCCAGAATAGAAGAGTGAAGAACAGACACTAAAAGGAAAACAGGATATCAATGACAATGAAAAAAAGCAGCACTAAGAATTTCAATATAAGTTGGTGTATGTATCAGTATTTTTTTTTTTTCCCCTTTGCCCTTTATTTTCCAGATAGGAGAAGGTAACTATTAAGACTGCTGGTTTCTGGATTTTGGTGTCGATTGTACTTGGACTAGTGGTGTTGTACTTTTAGTAGTAGCAAGGGATCATAGATGTGGTTTCTCTCTGTAGCTATATATGCGTCCTGCCATAACTGTTGCTCTGATTGTTTGAAAGCAGGTTCTCAATTGGATCAACTTCTTATTTTGGTTTTCCTTCTTTCGTTTTTCACCTGATGTTCACTGCTGCTGATTAGTCCAAGGTATTTGTATTAATAGCTATTTCTGCTTGGTAGTTATTTTTGTGAGGATATGTTGCTGGTTAAAACGACAATTATTATTCCAACTGCCATTTGAAGTACATGCAAGTCGGTAACTTGCTTCGGAAACAGCCGCTGGGTGGTTTGTCTCCAAATGCAATAGATTTCGACTTATTTCCAGGCTTTGGTATAGTTGAGAATAATGACTTCCTGTTTAGCTTAACTCCATGCTCAAATATTCAGCTTGAATTTGCAAATGACTGTTTTGGAACACATTCTGCCAAACCCTCTTGGAGAATTCACCCAGCAAAAAAATAGGTGATCTCTTGATTCCTGACCTGAACGACATAAAAAACAGTTGCGATCCATAGCTGTACCCCAAGATTGGAGCCTATCCTTGTTGGCAATGGTTTAGGGATATCTATTCACGAAATAGCTCCATCCTTTGGAATATGAAGAAAAGACAAAATCAATCTGTCCCATCTCACATTCAGTTGTTTCGGCCTCAGTACCTTCCAAATAGCCGTAACCGAGTATCAAGCCATTGAGAAAAGCTAGACAAGCTTTCTATCATGTTGCTCCAAGAATTGAAGTAGTTTATGCCCTAAGTTGCAGAAGCTTCTTCCAGCAGCAACTTCCCTCCTGCTGAATTGTACTTGCCAAATGGACCATATATGCTGAATAATACAAGTCTGATTCCAAGATAACAAGTCTTTACATCACACGCCACCTTCTGACTTTGAACAACATATAGCTGGCCTACTGTCCCTTGCACCTTGAGCTTTGGTTTCCTGTCCTTTCCAGAAAATCCTAGAAAATAACCGATTAATCCTCTTAGTTATAGACTTAGGGATGATGTAAGTGCTGGCACTTTTGGCTCTAAATGTTAAAAAGAACTGATTGAATGAGCTGAATTCTGCCAGTGAGGGATAGGTGCTTTGATGCCCAGCAATTGATCCTGACAGAAATCTTTTCCAACAAAGAGAAAAAAAATCCTTCTCCTTAGGCTTCCTTGTGACTAATGGAACTTCTAGATATCTTACAGGAAGAGAGCCAGCCTTGAATCCAGTGAGTTGCTGAATACAATTTCCCTGCTTTTACTAGTGAAGAACATTTCACTCTTTGCACGGTTAACTTAAAAACAAGAAAAGGAATCGACGAGGTTCAATATGTTATTATGTTCTGAATACCAACCATAGGAAAATAAACGGGTCATCTTGCAAAGCAAGATGAGTTAATTTTAAGCTATGTCATTTGGATGATATGCAAATATACTATGCAGAACACCTGCATCAACTAATATGGAGAGCACATTCATTACAAAAACAAATAAATGTGGAGAGATAGGGTCCACTTGCCGCACTCCTCTAGCCTCTGCATAGTAGCCAACTAATCCACCATTAAGATAGATTGAGAACTTCGAAGTTGTTGGACAATTCTCACTCCAGCCAATGAACCTCTCTGGATGCCTAAAACTGACAAAACAGATAAGATGTATTTCCACTTGACGGAGTCAAAGGCCTTCTGCATATAGATCTTGATCGTACATATTGGGGAGAGAACGGTTCTGCCATAGTTTCTGACCAACTCCTGAGCCATGAGAACATCATTTGAAATGCTTCCTCCTTTGATTAAGGCTCCGTTACGATAATAAGTGAAGGTAGGTACTTTGTAAGCCCGCTTGTCAAGATCCTAGTGATGCATTTATAGACTACAAAGCAAAAAGAGATAGGTCTGTAGTATCTTATGCTACTAGGAGTCTGACTCTTTGGGACTAAGGCAACTATGATAAAGTTGAAGGCAGGAAGCATCCTTCCCGATAATAGAAAGAGGCGTTTTGAAAGAAAAAAAATAGCAGTGAATCCATCAGGCTTTCTCACTGTTTATGAAAATCGTTACTGGGCTTAATGGCAAGTATTCAATGATTTAGTAGAAGCCCATTAGGACAAAGAAAACAAGAACAGAATGGGTTACAAGGATACAAGAGGCCAGGCCAGTATTTATAAAGTTTTTAGTTCACACCTCGAAAATATTAGGGTTTTTGCAAAGTCGAATTGCTTCATAAAGTTTTAAGTTCATCCCGTCTTTGTTGTTATCATCGATTGAATTTGAAGTTGCTATTATAAACTTGAAGGAAGAATATCATCATCATCATCATCATGTCATCCGAATCGGAAGAGCAGCAGTTGAGCAAGAAAGCTGCCAAAAAAGAGGCTGCCAAGCTGGAGAAGATGCGTCGCCGCCAGGAAGCCGCTGCCTTGGCCTCGTCGGCTTCTTCTCTCTCCGTCGAGGAGGAGGATCCCTATTCCTCCAACTATGGCGACGTCCCTCTCTCGGAGCTCAAATCCTGCTCCCGATCCGATGCTGGCAATTGGAGCCGAGCCATTGCCTCCATGGACTGGACTCGTGTTGAGGCCCTTACCCAGGAGCTGAAGGAGAAAGAGGTGCTAATACGGGGGCGAGCCCACACAACACGACCAGTGTCAAAGAATATGGCGTTTTTGGTGGTGAGAGAGAAGGGATTTACTGTCCAGTGCTTAATTGCTACGCAAGAAGAAGGAGTGAGTCGTCAGATGGTCAGGTATGTAGCTGGACTCAACCGAGAATCCATCATTGATGCAATCGGTGTGGTATCTGTCCCCGGGAATCCCATCAAGGGAACTACCCAGCAGGTAGAAAGCCTTTCTTTTTTCTTTTAAATGAAACATTTAATATCAAATATATTCTTCAATCATCTCTCTTATTGTTATTGTTATCTTTATCGTCATTAATTAAGGTTGAAATTAATAAAGCTTTTTTTTAAACTAAAAAAAATGAATTTCAAGTATCCATCAATAACCTCTTCTTTTCTTATTGTTCAAGGTCGAAATTCATGTTAGAAAATTGTATTGTGTGAATAAAGCCCTGCCCACCTTACCCATTAATGTTGAGGATGCTGCTCGAAGTGATGCTGAAATTGAAGCTGCTTTGCAAGTATGTTATATACCCCTTATGAGCCTTATCTTGCATTGACACTTTTTTTTTTTAAATTTATTTTTTATTTTTTATAAAATTTATCCATATGCATGTATATATTTATGCATATTCTCACCCATATGCCTTATCATTTAATCTACTACAGGTTGGAGATAAACTTCCTCGTGTCAATCAGGATACACGTTTGAACTTCAGAGTTCTTGATATTCGCACCCCTGCTAATCAAGGGATTTTCCGCATCCAGTGTCAAGTTGGAACTGTAAGTCTTACAGTCTTTTCCAACCATCATCTTCTCTTTCTTTCTTTCTATCACTTTGATACTTATTGCATGCTATTGTGTCTGCCTTTGCCCTTGACCTTTTGGCCTATCAAAATTTCTAACATAATGGATGTGGATATGTCTTGGCAATGCATTTCTCACATCAGATCTGACATCGGTTTTCATTCACCCTTTTTTGTGTGGTCTCCAACCTCTAAAGCTTAATAACTATTCGCTTACTTTCCCATTTCCATCTTTGATCTAAACCACTAAATGGTTTCTCAAACAAGTCCAAAAGTTCTGCAGATATTTAGGCAATTCTTGCTGTCTGAGGATTTTGTTGAAATCCACACCCCAAAATTGATAGCTGGCTCTAGTGAAGGCGGTTCTGCTGTTTTTAAGCTTGACTACAAAGGGCAACCTGCATGTCTGGCACAGTCTCCTCAACTTCACAAGCAGATGGCGATCTGTGGGGATTTTGGACGGGTTTTCGAGATTGGCCCTGTTTTTAGAGCTGAGGATTCCTACACTCATAGGCATTTATGTGAATTTACTGGTCTTGACGTTGAAATGGAGATCAAGAAGCACTATTCTGAGGTATGATTGATTGTTGACTTGAGTCTTGACTACTGGAATTTTCGGTATGGTTTTAATGGCCGTTTGAGCCTCTATATGCAGGTGATGGACATTGTGGACCGTTTATTTGTTGCAATGTTTGATAGTTTGAATGAGAGGTGTAAGGAGGAACTTGAAGCTGTGGGAAAGCAATATCCCTTTGAACCTTTGAAGGTCTTTATCAATTTTTCAGTTCTACAATACTTATATTGCTATCAAGTTTCTCTATATTTTTGGACCAATAAATATTCTTGTATTAGCCTGTTAAATATTACTGGCATAGAAAGAAACATGCCAATGTAGAATTTTTTTTTTTTTTTTCTGAATCCATAATCTATTGCTAACGTTTATAAATGTGCAGTACAAGCCAAATACCCTGCGGCTTACATTTGAAGAAGGAGTTCAGATGCTGAAGGTAATCTCGAAGCTTTGTTGTTTAGGGAATTAACGTCACATGTTGCTGTATTTTTCCTATTTTCTTTTGTAATAATGTTAAAGAGGAAATAGTGGAAATAAATATAAGGTGACATTAGCATGCATGCCCAATAAAAATAAATCATAATGGCTATAGGAAAGAATATAAAGAGGTAAAGGAATTAGCTTAAGTTGTTATGCTTGGATTGGACAGTAAGGATTTCTTATAGATCCACTTTGTCCTATGAAATGGTTTTGTCATTTTTAAGCTGCTCTTGATTCTAGTTCACCTCCCAAATTCCATGTGTTTGTTCAGGACGCTGGTGTGGAAGTTGACCCTCTTGGGGACCTAAATACTGAAGCAGAGAGAAAATTGGGCCAGCTAGTTTTGGAGAAGTAATATATAACTTATTTCTTGTATTTTACCTTTTTGTACTGTCGTTCCTTCTTTTCTTTTTACTGAATGCAATCTTTTAAGCTTGAACTAAAAACTGTTTATTGTAGGTATGACACTGAATTCTATATTCTGCATCGCTATCCTTTGGCTGTAAGGCCATTCTACACCATGCCTTGCTATGATAATACCCTTTATAGTAATTCATTTGATGTCTTCATTCGAGGTAATAAGCAAGATCAATCTTTTTCTTGCATGCATCTTGATCTATTTTTTACTTCACATCGTGGCTATATTTGTAGTGCTTTGTTTCAGTTGGATGTTTTACTTTTTTTAATCTCTTTATATGGTCTCTGCTTTTTTGTACCTCTGATATTCTCCTACCAAGGTTTCATGCGGAGGTTTTAGTTTCATTGGTACTGGTAGTGCCAAGAATGGCTTGAGATTGTTAACTATTATGTCAGCATCAAGAATAATCATTTCATCCGATAAATGAATGACAATGTTAAATGAACTAGAAAAGAACTCCAAGAAAATCTGGAGCTCTCTTGATGTGGTGATTGTTGTGCTGCATGGAAGAAGTTGTAAATTGAAGATGATAGTGCAAATACTGAGATGATAATTGAGGAAGAAGAGGTTCACTGGATTGAAATAATCTCCTTTTAAATTGCTTTAATTGAATGTGCATTTAATGTTTTTTCTTTGCTTGTATCGCCTGACATGACATAATGGCATTCATGTTCTGTTCTTTTCTTTTTTGGCTTACATTTGTTGCTATCTCTCTGTGTCTGTCCCTCTGGTGTGATCTTAAGCTTAGAATTTCCCCCTTTTTTGAATGTTATACTTCTGGATCTTATTTACGGTAATTTTATTAATGAAAGTAAGATCTCTTTTAGTTAGCCTCCATTCATTTCAGTGATTCAAGTGATTTGAACTTGTTCAACTGTTTCTTATCGTTTAGGCGAGGAGATAATTTCAGGAGCCCAGCGTGTCCATGTACCGGAATTCTTGGCAGAACGTGCACAGGCATGTGGAATTGATGTCAATACGATCTCAACCTATATTGATTCTTTCAGGTAGTTAAAAATCACCACTTTCTGTATTACCTTACTTTCCTTCTAGGCTTCTAGAAGCTTTTAAAATTATCACCTTGCTAAATTTCGATTATGAATCTGTGTTTGACCAAATGGATTAATCTAAGACCTTAACTTAAGGTCTGGGATGCAGAGAGGTAAGTGTGTAGATAAGTGTTTATTAGAGCATTTGTTTTGAAATGTTTGTGGAAATGGTATCTACTGCTGAAGCTTTTCTTGCTGGTTAGAAGATTGAATTGCCTAGAGTTCTTAATGTTCCCGGTTTCTTTACACTTTTACAGATATGGTGCGCCTCCACATGGTGGGTTTGGAGTGGGACTGGAGCGTGTGGTGATGCTTTTCTGTGGCCTGGGTAACATTCGGAAAACTTCACTTTTCCCTCGTGACCCTCAAAGAATCGCTCCATGATGACGTGTTAGAGCAGTGTTTCAGCCTATGTTACTTTGAGATTTTCCTGAAGTTTGATGGTTAAAAGTGTTACTTAAATAGAGAAACAAAGGAAATCTTATTTATGCTTTATCTTTGAAAATTGATTGGTTTTTGGACGTTGAAGCTCTTAAATGCATTGGCTAGTTTTTCCCAGCACACTTTTATCGTGACTCAAGTATTTTAACTAATTGTTCACCATTGTATGCTTTGACTTTTTGAGTCAGGAGGGTAACATAAGTATTTTAGAGTAGGCCGAGCCTTAAGCCTAGTTAGCATGATTCATACCCTAAAACAGGTTATTTTTTTTTAATTAAAAAAAAAAAACCCTTGCATAAGGACGTTTCGGTTATCGAATGAGTCCATTTCGACCACAAAAAGTGAGCGTAGTTACAGCATAATAATAATAATAATAATTGAAATTGATAATAATGAGCTGAGGGTAGTTATTTCGTATGCTTTACCATTATCTTCTTCTGAAATGGTGTCCTATAATTTAGGAGTTATTTATGAATGTTGATACTAGCTGGTACCTACGCGCACAAATTTTGCATGTCGGAATTTAGGAGATCGACGTCTACAACCTCATTGTTATTCTGGTACCGTCCGTGATGCGCTCTACAACAGCACTTTTGCTTTGCTTTGCTTTGCTTGTGCCATAGCAGCATATCTTTTTCAAGTTTCAAGCACTTGAAGTGTAACTGTAGTATTTCCCAAGAAAGATAATTGATTATAGCCTTTGCTGCTCAGGACAATACCTGCTTGATTCTTAATCAGCTGATCCAAAGTTATTCAGCTGCTGAAGCATATAATTAGCTTCTTTCTATTTACTCCAATCATGTGTAGTCTATGCAGATGGACGCTCCCGTCTTTCAAACCCAAACTTAACTAGATAACTTCTCTCCTGTCAGTGTGGTAAAATTGATTAAATCTCCTCATGATACATGCAAGCGCCCAATAACATTCGACCAAATTTAATTACCCAACTTCAGTGTCCTCCATGTTTAAATGCAGAAAGGGCTAATAATTATAATAGATAAAAGCAGAAGAAATAAGCTATTGAATTACTCGATTTCCATTCTGTATGGATCATCCTGTGATATTTCACAGGCTTTACTTTGTAGCAGCTCGCGCACTCACGGATGAATGTTATGAGGCGCTTCTCTGTTTTCTATAAGATGTAGAAACATCATCATATTGGCTTGCCTCATTCGGAGTAGCTGTTGCTCCAAGTCCTAATCTTCGAAAGTCACTGGATCCTGCTTTCAACTATGGACTTCTGCCAGCATAAATTCCTGAAACTGGGTCTATCTGCAGATTTGGGGGTGAAGGGATGCAAGCTCCTCTCTTACGAATGGGAGGTTCTATCTCATACTCATCATCTTCATCTCTTGAATTAGGTTTCAAGGATCCTTCAGCAGGATTAACCTCTCCAATCTCTCTGAAAAATTCTGATACACTCTCAAGAATTTCTGATGTTGATACATTGGATAACTGGTGGGATATCCGAAGGACTCAAGGAGTAATATGGCACCCCACTCCCAGTTTGCGCTTTTCTGACCATTCCAGATATAAGACCAGGAAGGAAAAGTGGATATGAAGGAAACTTTCCCCCAATATTTGCTGATTGTGGGCTAGGTGGCTGAAGATTAGAATTCAAGGGCAGAGACCCTGGAAAAGCTTTAGTAGGAAACGAATTTGGAGGCAATTGCTGGTTTGCCGGTGAAGTTGGCAAGGGAGGCGCCTCTTGTTTGTCAGGGAGCTCTTGGTCTTGTACACTTGGAATAGAACTTTGTTTGTCAAGCTGCCATAGACATTATTTTTTGCTGTCTGCTGTAATATTCCTGCACGGTAAAATTTTGAGAAACAAAAAACGAAAGGGAAATCAGAAATACACGAAATGACACATTACGGAAAGCCTAAATCCTATGTTTAAATATAAGAAACTACCTGCAGGTGTCGAGGACTCCACTGAAGCAGCAGATAAATCTTCTGGAGGCCCAGGAAAAGAATTAGGTGGGGATCCACCCATCATCTCACCCTCAAGTGCATAGATGACATGTTGATCATAAACTTCCTTGGATGCCCAAAACTGCAAAATTGTCTATAAATGCGGTTGGTTTTCCTCCTTGTTTTGAGGATTGTGGTATATTCTAGTAAGCATCGAACCTAATACGGGTTTAAATGCAAAGGCTTCATTATCTAGGTCACAAGGGTTAACCCTTCTCTGAAAACTGCAAATATTGAGATGTCAAGAAGGATGTGAAGGAACAAACAACCGCAGAATCAACACCAGGACAAACAAGAGGAGCAACCATTTCAGCTAGGACCCTATTTTTCTTTTCAGCTACACCATTTTGTTGTGGTGTGTAAGGTGCCGAAACTTGATGGATTATTCCGGTGGATTCCAAGTACCTTGGACTATAGTATTCTCCACTTCTATCCGATCTTAAGCACTTGATAAATGACTCACATTAAAGCTCAACTTCAAATTTATAAATTTTAAATTTATCAATTACTTCATTTTTTGAATGCAACAAATATATATAGCAATACTTAGTACTATCTTCAATAAATGTAACAAAATACTTCTTTCCACTAGGTGAAGGAGTACTATGAAAATCACATACATCACTATGTATTAATTTGAGCATTCTTGTACTTCTTTTTACTTTGGGAAAATGATTTCTTGTTATTTTGGTCAACATGCATGTATTACATTTATTAACGTTGGAATTAAGAACAAGAAGTAATTCTAACTTATGCATTTCATTCAATTTTCTATAATTCAAATGGCCTAATCTATAATGCCATAAAGTAGAAGACTCAACGATATAAGCAGAAATAATATTCTTCTTCTTATTATTAATATTGAGTTTAAACATACCATCATACAAGTATCATTTCCCAACAAAAGTACCACCCTTAGACAGAATAAACTTATCTACCTCAAATACAAGTTTAAACCCAAACTTATTCAACAGACTTGCAGACACTAAATTCCTCCTAACTTCCGGTACATAATATACATCATTCAAAGTTAATACTTTTTCGGAAGTGAAATGAAGTTCAACAAACCCTTTTGCCTTTAATTGTTGCTGTAGAAGAATTTTTCATGTATAAGACACTACCACATTCACTTGGTGCGAACTTTGTGAACATGCCTTTATCCTTGTACACATGTCTTGTTGCACCCGAATTAATCCACCAGGCATCATTGTCTTCAACCATATTAATTTCAGAAATCATAGCCACAAACTTTTTGGTAGCATTAGTATTAGAATAACTATTTTTCGTCTTTAGCAACTGACATTCATTCTTGAAATGTCCCAGCTTACCATAATGGTAGCATGAGCCTTTTTGCTTCTTCTTGAATTTAGAAGCCTTAGCATTCTGTTTGAATTTCCTTTTGATAGATTTATTAGCTTTAATGGTCTGCCCTTCCTCCATAATATGTACTTTGGCAATTTCAAAATCATGATTCTGATCTTGCTTTCTATACTCCTTTTCTATACGAAGATGATTTGCCAAAGCCTCAAGAGTGATATCCTCTTTCTTATGTTTCAGACTTCTTTTAAA
>JAQSVH010000012.1:138383-151935 GCA_029448705.1 Adansonia digitata | reverse complement strand
ACAAATAAAATCTAAAACTGTGGGACGTAATACGAAATCGCCACATGAATTGACGATTTCTGAAAGCAAAAAAAAAAACACCAATAATTGAAAAAAATTATAGGTGGGAAATCGCCATGTGATATGGCGATTTCCCAATTCTGATCAGCTCCGGCGATCGGATTTTACGATATTTTGTAATTGGAGTGAAATTAATTGAGAATTTGCCATTTCAGTTGGCGATTTCCCAAAATAAGTTGAGAAATCGCCATCTGATTTGACGATTTTTCAACTAAATTGAGAAATCGACATTTGAAATGGCGATTTCTCAATTAAATTGAAAAATTGGCCTATTCCAAAAAATAATCTGATTTTGGCCTATTTTCGTAAATAAAAAATATATATTATTTCTATAAAAAAGCCCACATTTGCATGCCCCGTAAAAATTTCCATATCCGAAATACATGACTCATCTTCTTCGATACGATTAATAATGCAATCCTAAGACGCTTCGCATTTCACACAATGCTAACACGTGCAAACGTGCTTTACCTGTAGGTAATGTAATATTTCAATTATTTTACTTTAATACATGGATTTTATTGGTATAGCATTTTTTAAAGTTATTATATATAGTAATATATTCATTAAAATTATGAAAAAATTATTAACTTTTGCATTTAATACAATTATTATTAAACTATATGTTAACTAATCTTGAAATATTTTAAGAATATTCGTTAACAAAACCCTTAATATGTATTAAAATTGGGCACACCCTATGTGGCTAAAAAAAGAGATATTTTTGAAAGATATATATTTTAAAGAGATTAACATATAAATATGTAAAAAAGATAAAAAATTATTTTTAAAGTGGATAGTTAGTGAAATGAGTTAGCTTTTGGAGTTTCCACTAATGGTCATATGAACAGCCACAATCAACCTAACGCAGATGTTGCCAGCACTAGAAACATGGAAGGGAATACTCTAACAAAAAACTCGGGCCATTCTCAACCTAAACCTTGGCTTTGGCATTCCTAATGGCAATATACTAAGGTTAAAATCTAGTGTAAATAGCCTCAAAATGATCCCTAAAATTAGCTCAAACAACGGCCCAACGAGGAATCAAAACCGAAATCATGTAACTTGCATAAAGCATTCCCTGCCCCCATGTTTGATGTCCTAAGCATGACCTGAACTTAGATGTTTTTAGGACATTGGTCGGCATTGAAATGCCTTCCAAAGCAGCACCATATCAACCCCTAAACACTACAAAAAACCCTTAACAATCAAAAAGTAAGGTGAGACCCTACCTAAAATTTCAAGCTCATCAAAACTTTAGTAGAGCTCTAAGTTGTGAAACATTTAAAACAATATTTTTGTGGCCCAAGAACATCACTATCTAAGCACATATTACTATACTTTTTCCCAAGCTTCTTGGATCACAAAGAAGAGCAAAAACATAGATTTGGGTTCATTTATTGGACTAAATATTTTGAAAACTAGTTTTTGAAACAAAATGAAGTTAGCTAAACATGGTTCCTTCAACCAAAAAGGTTCAACTCATTAACTCATTCAAGACATGAAAGCCTTGAAATCATGAAGCCATGTCGGAAAATAAACAAAAATTTAGTAGAGGTAAACAAAAGTATGGCCATCACTAGAAAAAGAAAAAAAAATCCTTAACTGCATGAACAAGTATAAAATGCATGCAAAAATTATTTTTTCTCCATATTTCACCATGATCAAACGAGGGGAAGGGAAAGTGACTTTAAAGAGCATGGAAATGCAAGATGCATTGCATGAGACGGTGAGAAAAAAAGAAAATATTGAGCAAGAAGGATGAATAAAAGATATACCTAGAGTAGGTAAAAAATGCAAGCTTTCTCTCTCTTTTATTTTTTTTGTGTGTGTATGTATTTTTTTTTGGTGGGGATGAGAGGAATAGGGGTGTGCATAATTGCGGTCAACCAAATAAACTAACAAAAAAATACCCGCTTTCAATTTAATCGATTTCATTTTACTAATTTTAAATAATTCAATTTAAGTAGGTTTAATTGGTTAGTTTGCAGTTTCAATATTTTAAGCTGATCCGATCAATTAAATTAAAATTAAATTAAACAAATAATATTATTAATAATATCTCAATGCAAATCCATAGCCCAATAATCCTTAACTCAAGTACCCAAACTCATCCAGCCCAATAACTATCCAATCTAAAGACCCAATTACCATAAATCCAATCTTAATGGCCTAAATAGTTCCATCCAAACCCATTTCATTTCCCTAACCCTACCCATCTTGTTGATTCCTAAAAAGTGAAGCTTGGAAAGTCATGACTCGTGAAACCCTACAAGTCCTTTAATCCCTTTCTTTTATTTTCTTTGACTAAAGCATTTCAGTTTCTTGGGCTAAGATGATTGGTGGTGCGATTCGATAGTCTTTTAATAGTTTCTGTTGATGATGATGAAGAAGACACCATTTTTTCAAAAGCTGTATATGAAGCAGCTTTACAATGCAGTTGCAGCAAGGTGTGGTGCTTTCTTTTATGGAGGTTTGTTGATGCTTTCTTCACGGGTACTAAAAAGCGGTAAGGACCCTGCAATACAGAGAAAGTCAAGAGGACATCGAAGTTTCTACTCCGGGAGCCCTCTCTGATGGTTAAGTCAGAAGGGTGCTTTGTATAATGGTATATATGTGTTTTGGGAGTCAAATCCTTACCTTTGGGCTTGCTTGCCCCTTTTATAAAAGTTGTTTGGAGATATTGTGTTAGGTGATTTGATAGTGATATGACCAACGTCGAGCTACGTGTTAGGCTATGATGCCGAGTGGTCGGCTCCGTCAGTCGATCGCCATTTAGTAGATGTCAACTCTGCATTTAAATTGTTGTCGAAGAGGTCACATCGCTGTCAGGTGCTGTTGAGCGATTAACTTTATGGTACTGCTTGGCGATCGCCCATGCGTGGAGGAACAGTTGACCGGTGATTGTTTAGCAATCGCCCTACATGCAGGTGTAACAATTTTCTCCCCTACAGTCCAGAAAGTGGTCATAAAGTGACTCGACATTTTGGACATGTGTGAGAGGGAAGTTGGCGAGTGGTATTTAGGGCCTAACGCGCAAAAAGCGAGAAGGTACAACTGTCCTTATTAATGGTGACAGTAATGGCAGGGTAAAAAGGGGCATGGGAAAGGAAGAATGAATGAGATTGGAACACATGTCCTGACAGGAGTATTTGTAAAGGTGCGTTTAAGGGGATACGAAATGGCAAGAGGGCACATGTCAATGGGGGTAGAGTGCCAGGGTGGCACATTTATTCCGCTGAATAAGGTGGCGACACATGGTGATGAGGGAATACAAAAAGCCCAGACCATTTTGTTATATAATAGAGTATGGGACTTAGTAGTTGTTCATATTTTTGAAAGAAAGAGAGCATAGTAGAAGGTGAGAAAGCTTGTTTGTCAGGAGAAAGGGTGAGTTTTTGATGGTGGAGATACTGTTGCTAGGGGGTTTGTCTTAGTGTTTTAATTTTTTTATGCATTTTTTGGCAGCGATCGTGCTTGTGGATTTGCCAGTAGAAGTGTTGCGAAAAGTGAGGGCTTTGTGTGGTAAGTTCTGGTGAGTTTCTATGGCCCTTTTTGTATTTTTGGGTTTGCTGGGTTATAGCACATGGTAAGGAGGGGTAGACTGTTGGTGAAGTCAATGGCTAGAAAAGGTAGATTGGAGGAAGTAGGGAACGAGGTTAGGGCAATAGTAGGGCATTTGACCCAGGGGGGATGGCCGGTCGTGTGGTGTTGAGGAGAAGGAAGATATAAGAGAAGAAGTAGTCACCGAATAAAGTGGCGAGCAGAAGGATGAAAGGCCTAGTGGAGGTGACGAAAAAGAGGCGATCGCCGAGGGCAGTGTGGAGGAGGCGATCGTCGAGGTAGACACGAAAGGTGTTGATATATATATCGGGTCAATGAACATGCAGGTTGTATGGCAGTGGATGTATGATAGAGGGGTAGATCTGAAAAGTTATCAGATCACTGAGGCGGCGCCACAGCAAAGAGCGACATTTGCTGAAGGGAGCAGTATGGTGTTCTACCTGCACATCTTCAAGGCAGAGTTCCACTTGCCCTTAGAGCCATACTTCTATGAGCTCCTGGAGGCAAATAATTTGTCGCCTAACCAACTAAAGTCGAACAATTGGGTGATCCTGCTAACGTACTTCCTACTATGCAAGGAGAGGAGATGGCAACCATCAATTGGGGTAATGAAGCAATTATATTTTTTAAAATAGGATGAACCCTATTTCTATTATTTGCAGTCAAGGGATGAAGGAAGGATGGTGGTAGATCTGCCGTCGAATGCGCATATGCGATGGGACCAATTTTTTGTTGTGACAAAGAGGGCAGGCACAGAATGAGGTTTTCCAGTTCAGTGGAGGAGGAGGTCGAGGGCTAGTAACGAGAGGACTGGCCTGAAGACCATGAAGAAGGATTAGGTGCTCTTCTTTAAAGGCGGATGCATAAGTAGCAGGATATACTTGACGTTTTACAATATTCAAAGGGAATGTTTGGGGCAAGACTTGGAGGACGTACCAGAAGGGCTAGTGCATCCCATTGGTCAACGAAGGCGACAGCATTTATTACGACGTCAAAGAGGTATGTTATAAATATGTGTTTATTAAATGTGAGATTGGCGTATGTGCGTTTGTTGAATAAAGGTGCTGATATTTGATGTTGTGTTTTTAAGGGAGCATGTAGCAGAGGAGGAAATAAAAGATGCAGAAAAAGAGGAAGGGGTTGGTAGTTTATGATGGCGAGGAGAGTTTAAGGGTGAGTGGTGATGAGAGGACGGGTAGTGTGGTTGGTGGCGATCGTCTATCGACTCAGGGGATGGAAGAGGGTATTTGTTTTGGTCACTCGCAGTTAGGGAAAAATGTATGATGGCACTGACGTGGGTGTTTTATCTGTTGTGCAAGAATGGACCCGGTTCAGGTGGCATTGGCAAAGCGGGCAGCTAGACAGGCTACGGTAGAAAGAGCAGCTACACACTAAAGATAGGGGAAGAGAAAGGTGGACAAGCGAACTGAGGCTAAAATGGGCATCACAGCTAGTATGGCGTCCACTGGTCGCCAAGAGGTTACTATACCAATGTCAAATGCGGCAGCTGTTGTGGTGCCAGCATCTCATCCTTGTGTAAAGATGATCGGGTCAAGCGGTGAGCCAATACTTTGGGCATCTTCGCAGCCAAGTATCACGTACGAGAGATCGCGGGCGAACCATGGGGCACGAGTTTGAATGGGCCTACCTTCTTTCATAATGGCCAGGTGCCAGACTTCGAGGCAGCCTTAAGGTGGGCAATGAAAGGAGTGGCGACTACTGACCAAGAGCTGCTATCGAGGAGGAGTTCGACCCAGAACTTGAATACGACCATGATAGGACTGGTGGAAGCGCTTCACTGCCAGACGTGTATATGTGCCAAATAGCTAACTGGTACGAGAAGTTCAACCTTCAAGCATCCAAGATAGTAGATTTGGACACCCAAGTTGAGATGCAAAAGGAGGCAAACGCCAAACTAGAGGCATTATTGAAAGAAATTAAGGAAAGAAAAGTAGCAGAGATAGTCGAACTACTACTGAGGGGAGAGCAGGTGAAGGTAGCTGCTGTTGAGTCGGCGAAAAAGTTAGAGGAGTACGATACGAAACTTGCATCCGCCAAGTCCAAAGTGTTTGAGTTGAAGGGTCATCTTGGCGATCTCGAGGCTCGCCACCAGGAGGAGTTAAAGAAGCAGTAGGAAGAGATTTTTGACAAGCTTTTCGCTGCTATGGATGCGTACGTCGTAGCACACTATATGGGGTCCAATTGCTTTGTGGCCCCCTGACCTGCGGGTGGTTGACTTAGGGTGCCTGTATATGCCCCCTTAAGACTTTAATGTTTTATGCCCCAGTCAGCAGAAAGTGGATGAAAGGCGATCGAAGGATGCAGCCTTGATTACCCCGATGGCTGAAGAGTCTGAGCAGGGTGAGTCGGGTGACGAGGCTAGCGTTTAGACCATTTCATCAACTAGGGATGAGTAGTAGTTTGGTTTGTAAATACAATATTGGTGTAAATGATTTTTATTTTAATGGAAATTTTATTTTGTGAACTGTAGCTGTGTTTCCTTAACTGCTTTGTTTAGTTGTTTAAGTTATGGTTTTGAGATTATGGGAAAGGGCATCGTGTTACACTTTTTATGTTGAAAGATGCTTATGATGATGTTTTACTGAGGAGAAATGTGTGTTATTGTCACGTGGGTTGGTAGCATATGACCTTTGGCAATCAGTTTAGGTAATTGCCTTGTAGCAAGGATGAGTCTTATGCCATGGAGGCGCTTGCTTGGTAGCAATGAAGGGTTATATCATGGAGGTGATTGTTTTGTAATAATGAAAAATTGTGCCATGAAGGCGATTGCTTCGTAGCAATGAAGAGTTGTGTCACAAAGGCGATTACTTTGTAGCAATGAAGAGTTGTGCCATAGAGGTGATTGCTTTGTAGTAATGAAGCGTTATTTGATTCGTGAGTTGACTGGTGAAGGAAGGTCTATTTTGGCAACCATAAATATCTGTAGAAGGCATGCTTACAAATAGTATTTCATTAGATGGACAGTGTTCCAATGCTAGGGATGTTGCGCCCATCTAATTCTGCTAATTTGTAAGCACTAAAGCCTAGAACTTTACTGACCTAATAAGGTCTTTTCTAATTTGGGGACAGTCTTTTTTTTTGCTAGTCGACTAGCTTCGCAGTTTCAGAGGATGAAGTTGCCAACCTGGAATTGGCGATTGTTCACTCAATGGTTATAATGTCTGCTAACCTGTTGTGCTTGGATTACCATATGGATCGTAGCGTCTTCTCTGGCTTCTTCAAGTAGGTCGAGGTTAGCCTTGAAGTGTTCAAAATTGAGCTCTAAGTCAGGGTAAGCAGTGCATGAACTCTGTATCCTTATTTCGACGGGTATAACCGCCTCGGTTCTATAAACAAGGCTGAAAAAAGTAGTAGCAATCGCCTGAGTTTCGGTTGTTTGAATTGCCTAAAGTATACCAAGTGTTTCCTCGTCATGCGCCTTTTGGGTCATCCAATTTTTTCTTTAAAGGTTGCAGGATGTTCTTGTTCATTGATTCAACTTGGCCATTTGACTGAGGATGGGCGACAGATGTGTGAACAAGGTTGATGTCGAACCGTGAACAGAAATCATGGACTTTGTCAGTCGTTAGTTGCTTGCCATTGTCTACTATGATAACATTGGGTACCCCAAATCGATAGAAGATGTAACGCCAAATGAAGTTTTCCATGTTGTGGGCAGTGATGGTGGCGACTGGCTCAGCTTCTACCCACTTCGTGAAGTAATCGCAGGTGAACAACAAAAATTTTCGTTGGGCGGTCGCCATAGGGAATGGGCCCAATATGTCTATTCCCTAGACATAGAATGGCCAAGGATTGAAAATTTGCTTGAGCGCTTCAGCTAATTGTCTGGGAATAAGGGCGAAACGTTGGCATTTATCACATTTCTTGATGAGTGCGGTAGCGTCTTTTCTTATCGTAGGCCAGAAGAATCCTTGTCACAGGGCTTTAAAGGCTAGTGCCTGCCCACCAGGGTGGTTACCACAGGCGCCTTCGTGTATTTCTTTTAAGATATAGGTTGCTTTGGAAGGGGTGAGACATTGGAGTAATGGGAGAGTGAAGGATTTTTTGTACAAAGTATCTTTGAAAATTGTGTACCTAGCTACTCGCTTTTCCAGTCGCCTCTTTAGAATTGGGTCAGTTGGACCATGGTTGTCTTTGAGAAAAGAAATAATTGGTGTCATCCAATTTTCTTTGATGTCATCTGTAATATGATGTACGTATCTATCGTAGCTGGGTGTCGAAAGGCACTCGAGGAGAATTTTTCCCTTAGTGGAGTAATAATGGCGCTAGCTAGTTTGGACAGGCTGTCAACACTTGAGTTGTCTCCTCTAGGTATCTGCTTGATAGTGACATGGGTGAATTGTTAGGAGAGGGTGGCGACAATTGTGTGGTACTTGGCGAGTAGCTCGTCTTTGACATCGTATATACCATTCACCTGGCTAGCTACGAGTTGAAAGTCTGTGTGGGCGACCAAATATCTGGCGCCTAGGGTTTTGGCTAACTCCATGCTGGCGATTAAGGCTTTATATTCGGCAACATTGTTTGAGGTATTTAACTGAAAAGATAGGCCATATTCCCATTCATGACCTTGAGGGTCGAGTAGCAGGACTCTGGATTTGCCTTTGGCTTTGCCCAAAGAACCATCAATGAAAATGTATGATTCTTCAGATTTAATGTTTGGGGGGCGGTCACATGGAGTTTGCACATGGTCACCTGTTTGAGTGTGGTCTGGCAGCTATGCTTTTGAATTCTAAAAGGAACATTCGGCGATAAAGTCAGTTAATGCTTGTGCTTCGATGGCTTTCTTAGGACTATAAGTGAGTCTGAATTCACTAAGTTCAATGCTCTAACGAATTAGCTGTCCTGCAGAGTCGACTTTGAAGATGATGTCTTTAAATGGCTGATTGGTGAGAACAATGATGGGGTACGCCTGAAAGTACTGTCTCAATTTCCTTACTGCAAGGATGAGGGCAAAAGCCAGTTTTTCTGGCTTGCTATAATGAAGCTCACCAGCCTGAAGTACCCTGCTAACGTAGTATACAGGGTACTGATGTCCCGTTTCTTCACGAACTAAGACGATAGCGACGATCTCATCAGATGCGATGAGATAGACAAAAAGTGGTTCTCCATGCTTCGAACTAGCGAGTAATAGAGGGGTTCTTAAGTATTACTTAAGTTGGTCGAATGACTATGGGCACTCTGTAGTCCATTCAAATCTGCTCGCCCTTCAAAGCAGTTTGAAGAATGGTAAACACTTTTTAGTGAATTTAAAGATGAAATGATTGTGTGCCGCTACTCGCCCCATCAAACATTGCACTTCCTTTGTGGATTTTAGTGGGCTCATTTACATGATTGCACTGATTTTTTTAGGATTTGCTTCAATGCCTCCAGAGGAGATCATAAATCCTAAAAATTTTCTTGCAGACATACGAAACACACATTTTAAAGGGTTAAGTTTCATTTTGTACTTATGAAGTATGTGGAATGTCTCTGAGAGGTCATTGAGGTATTGATGAAGGGAGGGGCTCTTGACAAGCATATCATCCACATAAATTTCCATAAAACACCCGATTTGTCCTTTGAAAAGCTTGTTAACCAAGCGTTGGTATGTGGCACCTGTATTTTTCAAGCCGAATGGCATGACTTGATAGCAAAAGGTGTCATCCTCTATTATGAATACTGTTTTATCTTGGTCGCGGGGATCCAACTTGATTTGATTATATCCTGAGAAGGCGTCCATGAAACTTAAGAGTTTATGGCCCGCGGATACGTCAACCAATCGATCAATATTGGGGAAAGGGTAACTGTCCTTTGGGCAGACTTTATTTAAATCAGTGAAGTCAACACACATTCATCATTTCCCTAAGGCCTTTCTGACCATGACTACATTAGCAAGCCAGTTAGGGTATTTAACTTCTCTGACTTAGTTGGCTTGTAGTAACTTGTTGACTTCTTCGCGTATCGCTTAGAGCTATTTTGGAGTAAACTTGTGCTTCTTTTGTTTGACCGGTAGGGCTCGTGGGTCTACATAAAGTGAGTGCATGATGATGGCTGGGTCAATTCCTGGCATGTCAGTTGCAGACCAGGCGAATACGTCGGTGTTCTTTCTGAGAAATTTTGTGAGGAGGTTCTTTTCTTGAGCATCAAAAGAAGAGCCGACGCTGGTAGCCAACTCCAGATCTGAATCGTAAAGAGCTAGCTTTTTAGTGTCTTCGGTCGGCTAAGGCTTCTGGTCATGAAAACCATCCATGGCATCTAGTCGCTTCAAGTTGACTACAAATTTTGGACTGGCGAGTAACGGAGTGGTGCTTAAGTATTGCTTGAGTTGGTCGAACGACTGTTGGCACTCTGTAGTCCATTCATATCTAGTCGTCCTCCGAAGCAGTTCGAAGAAGGGTAAACACCTTTCAGCGAATTTAGAGATGAAACGGTTGAGTGCTGCTACTCGCCCCGTCAAGCGCTGCACTTCCTTTGCGGACTTTGGTGGGCTCATTTACATGATTGCACTGATTTTTTTAGGATTTGCTTCAATGCCTCTGGAGGAGATCATAAATCCCAAAAATTTTCCTGCAAACACACGAAATACACATTTTAAAAGGTTAAGTTTCATTTTATACTTACAAAGTATGTGGAATGTCTCCGAAAGGTCATTGAGGTATTAATGAAGAGAGGGGCTCTTGACGAGCATATCATCCACATAAATTTCCATTGAACCCCTGATTTGTCCTTTGAAAAGCTTGTTAACCAAGTGTTGGTATGTGGCACTTGCATTTTTCAAGCTGAATGGCATGACTTGGTAACAAAAGGCGTCATCCTCTGTTATGAAAGCCATTTTATCTTGGTCGCGGGGATCCATCTTGATTCGATTGTACCCTGAGAAGGCGTCCATGAAACTTAAGAGTTTATGGCCCGTGGATGCATCAACCAATCGATTAATATTAGGGAGAGGGTAAATATCCTTTGGGCAGACTTTATTTAAACCAGTGAAGTCAACACACATTCATCATTTCCCTGAGGCCTTTCTGACCATGACTACATTAGCAAGCCAGTTAAGGTGTTTAACTTCTCTGACGTAGTTGGCTGGTAGTAACTTGTCAACTTCTTTATGTGTCACTTAGAGCTGTTTTGGAGTAAATTTGCGCTTCTTTTGTTTGACCGATAGGGCTCGTGGGTCCACATAGAGTGAGTCCATGATAACAGCTGGGCAATGCCTGGTATATCGGTTGCACACTAGGCGAAAACGTCAGTGTTCTTCCTAAGGAATTTTATGAGGAAGTGCTTTTCTTGAGCATCAAGAGAAGAGTCGATGCTGGTAGCCAACTCCAAATCCAAATTATAAAGAGCTAGCTTTTCAGTGTCTTCGACCAGCTGAGGTTTCTGGTCATGGAAACTATCCATGGAGTTTAGTCATTCCAAGTTGATTGCTTCTAGTTTTGCAGGCATGATAGTGTGAACCGATGTCCAAAAGCATTATCGTGGATTATGGTTGGCTAGCGCGTGGCCAATTCAATCGACAACAGGTGGCATTGGCATGCAGTTCACTGATTGGATCGCATGTACCTAATCCCTATTGGTATGGGGAACTTGGTCGTCAAGCAGTGGACCACGGTGACCATTTTTATCTTTTCATCAATGGTCGATCGATGATCACATTGTAAGCAAAAGGCTGGTCGACAATTAGAAAGTCAACCAAAGCGGTCACAGTGTGCTCCCCATCGCTCATTGTTATTGGGAGCGTGATCGTCCCCTTGACGGTATTGGTTGATTGGCGAATCCATAGATTGGAGGTAACGGGGTCAGGTCACTGCACTAAAGCCCATGCGAAGGAAGGCGTCCCACTGCAGAACTTCCACGGCACTCCTGTTATCGATAAAGATTCTATGGAACTAGTAGTTGCCTATTGTGGCGAAGACAATGATGGGATCGTTCCCACGATCGGATAGGAGCTATGAGTCAGCATCATCAAAACAAACCACCTAATCAGTTTGCTTTACGCATTTGCACTTTGACTAGCTAGCTACCCAAGTCTCAGCTGGACTGACGATCATGTTTATGATGCCAATGACAGGTCATTTGAAGGCGGTCTCCCAGTGCTTGTTTAGGGATTATTTACGATCTTTGGCGTGTGGTTCTTTCTTTACGAACTGTTTGATTGTGCCCTTTCTCACCAGTGACTCGATGGCATTTTTTAAGCTGAAGCAGTCCTCAGTTGCATGCCTGATGTCGTTGTGAAAATTACATCATTTTTTAGGGTCACACTTGCTGCGATCGCCCTTCATTGGAGGCAAGCGCTCGATGAGCCCTTCTTTCATTATGGCGTTGAGAATTTGAGATCTGAAAGCCGTCAGAGGCATGTAGGACTCATATTTCGCATGCAGAGTGGGCCATGTTTGTTTCCTGGTGGGGTTATGTTGTCATGTGATGGCTGGCATCTCTTTCTGGGGTTGGATTCCAAGGCGGTCGGCTAACCGACTAGGCCTTGGTCCTCGCCCTCCTTTCTGGTCACGATCTCAAGTTTTAGTTCGTCGACTCGCGATCTTTATTTCTTTAGTTTTCTCATATTTTTATGCTTTCTCATAAAGCCGGTACAGCTTCGTGGGTTGGGCGTTTGTCAAAGCATATTTCAGGTACTTATGTTGAACGCCAGTGGTGAAGGCTTGGATGGCCTATTCGTCATTCAAGTCTCAGACCTTCAGAGCGGCTGCGTTGAAACACTTGAGGTAATCGCGAATCGTCTCATCGTGGTTTTGCTTGATCACCATTAAGCTGGCAGATGTTCTAGCGGCTATTCTACAGGTACTGAAATGGGTGAGGAAATGTCTTCCCAGTTGGTCAAAATTTGTGATAGACCCTGGATTCAAGGAGCACCACCATGTCAATGTTGGCCCTCGAAGCATTGTCGGGAAGATGCGGCATTGGATGGCGTCCGACACGTCGCACAGATTATGGAAAGTGAAAAATGGTTCAGATGGTCAGCTGGATCGATTTTACCATCATAAGTGTCGAGAGAAAGCTTAACTTTTTAAGGGACCTACACCTGGTGAATGTTAGACGAGAGGGGGTTGTGTTCTTCGGTTAACCATTCCTAGTTGTCTCTCCGTGGTTCATGGAGCTCCTTGATTTCCTATTTCAAGGCCACTACTTGTTGGGCGAGATCCAAAGTCGAACTTAGCGCGTGATGCCTACTGGTATGATGGAAGGTTTCCTGCATCATATGTCATGGAATAGGCGTAGAAAAAGAGCTTTCTTCCATCATCGGGCGGGTAACCCGGTCCGTTGTAACATGGCACTCTTGCATGTCTGAGTTTGAACGATTAATGGGTTACGTGTTTTGGCAGTTGGTTTGGGAGTTGACAAGTTATGCCAACTGGATTCGTCGATGGCGACTAGTTGACTGGAGATAGCTTGAAATTATGCTTGGTAATGTGCATGGTAGTCTAGCTGGCTAGGCGATGTAGGTGTACTAAACTGAGTAAAGGGAGGTATTGGGGCATCTAAGGGTGCATGTAAGGTGTTTGTGGCGATACTGGTTACTGAGACCATGGTGCTAGGGCCCGCGGCTTGGTCAAAGTGAGGGACAAAAATGGCCATCGACGGGATCGACCCTAGTAGGTTTTGA
The DNA here is from genome assembly GCA_029448705.1 of Adansonia digitata. Taxonomy (NCBI): domain Eukaryota; kingdom Viridiplantae; phylum Streptophyta; class Magnoliopsida; order Malvales; family Malvaceae; genus Adansonia; species Adansonia digitata. The sequence goes on along the minus strand of JAQSVH010000012.1, from coordinate 138,692 downwards.
TAGTACAATACTGGCGAGTGGGACAGCCATGAAGGGAGTGAGATGGATATTTGGGATATTTGGGTATTTGATAAGCTGGGTATTGCTGGGGTTGCTGGAACTGCGGTATGGTTTGTCACTTCAGGTGATGATGAGGTATTTTATAGGATGTCAACACTTCAGTCGGCCATAGTTTTCTTTTTTTGATCATTTTCCCACAGATGGCACCAATTGCTGATGCTTTCCTCACGGGTACTAAAAACCGGGCAGGACCGTGCAATACAGAGAAAGTCATGAGGATGCCAGAGTTTCTGCTTCGAGAGCCTTCTC
>JAQSVH010000012.1:112034-138283 GCA_029448705.1 Adansonia digitata | reverse complement strand
TGCGTGGAGGAACAGTTGATCGGTGATCATTTCACGATCGCCCTACGTCGAGGAATAACAAGGTTAAAAAATATGTGGGTTGTATTTTCAATTTGGGTCTGAAGAAATAAAACTAGAAATTTACTTTTCTCTTGCTTTTATTTTAATTTTTTGAAAAAATGTGCCTTAATTTATTTTATGTAAATTTCACCCTAAATTGTATTACGTTAAAATAATTTTGTTAAACGATGGTTTTTATAGATTTTTAAGCTCAATTAACTTATTATTTATAAGACCACTTTAGATAAAAATTGTTAATTACTAATTAATTAGATGAATAAATTAAAAATGAAGTTTGATGATTTAAGCTAGGTATCTTGTTGATTTATGCTTTTTCTTCTTAATTTTTTGTCAACTCCACTTGCACTAGATTCACCTTTGAAAACAATTTTTTTTATAATTAAAACTCTACCTTTTCATTTTTGGCAGCTTTAAGATGATGATTTGGGTTACTAAATGTGTGTGAATGTGAAACATGCAGCAGAAATGAACCAACTGACCAAACCAAATAGATTAAGTTTGGTTCGGTTAAATCAATTTCAGTTGGTTCAATCAGTTTTTCATGCATTTTGGGTTTGTTTATTTTTGATATTTTAAAGTTCAATCGATCATGGAATCGATTGAAATGTGTGAAAAATGAAGCAAAAACTAGGTAGAATAAAGAGGTGGTCGACCTACGCATCAAGGGCTCATGCTGATCATGCAATGCCTTCCATAGACCAGCCTGTCCCCTTATGCATTATCTAATACCCAATGGACATCAATTTACTAAACTTGGAAGCTAATGTCCTAAAAAATCTCTTTTTTTTTTTTTATCAAAAATCTTATCCCATCATCAATTATTTCTACCAACCTATTAAAAGCAAGACCCATATTTGGAAGCCCAATTTGAGCCCAACCATTATAGGGTTTGGCCAAGCCCATATTAGTAGGAAAATTTTAATTTTAGCCCAGGCTAATTTTGGATGGAAAATTACATTTTTTAGTTTAATCTAATTCCTGTGCTCCGATTTGATTCTTACACAAACCCTAAGCCAAAATTTCTTCTCAATTTTCATTATTAAGACCAAAATGTCCTTCAATGGCTTTCTACCAAAAGAGACGATTTTCTTGATCCTTGCCTCTCTGATTAGCATTACCAAACCATTTTTCCTTTTGTCCTTGTTAGATAATTTTCATCCTCAATTTCATTTTAATGGAATCAATTTTAGATCTAGACATTCTAATTGCAGAATCTTCATTTTTCACTTTGGCTTAACTTTTGAATTTTTAGTTGATTTTGATGTTCAAATTAACTTTGACTTTCAAGTGGACTTAGACTTTTACAACTCGGAATTTTTTACTTTGATTTTTTCTAATGATCATCCCATCTTTTTCATCCAAGAGGCTAGGGTCAAAAGGTACCTATAAGTAGTTAAAAAAATTAATTGAGGAAGTCCGAACAAAATTAAGCCCAAAAAAAAAACTTTTGTTTAAATGGAGTTTTAGGTAAATGAGTCCTTTTATTTAAATAAAGGTATTAGGCTTTTCATAAATATGTCATTTCATGTATTTCTAATTTCCCATTCATTTATTCTTTCTTAAAATCTTTTCATGGAGGAACATTGTAGCAAACAGCCAACAATAATGTCACTCCATGGCAGCCAGAGAAATAAAGTTCCAATTCCAAGTGCATTAGACAAAGAGCTCCCTAATAAATAGCGTGCCCTTCCCTTGCTAACATCGTTGGCAAACTAGGAATTTGTTCCAACTCCAATCCCTACTGAGGCTTTTTCAGTGTCTCTGCCTTTAAATTCTAATCTCTAGCAACCAAGCCAACAATCAACAAATTTTGGTGAAAAGTTGCCTTCTGGATCTTATAATTGGAATGATGAGAAAAATGCAAATGACATGAAAATACAAGAAAGAATATGACATGAAAATGGATGAAATAATAATTATGCCATCCAAAGAAAGCCTAAAATATAAGAAAGAAGATATAACTCTTAAAGCTTTAACAAACCATCTTCGTATAGAAAAAGAATTATAAACAGGAAAATCAAAATAATGATTCTAGAATTACCAAAGTTCATGTTGCGAAGGAAGGGCAAACCACTAACATTTTTAAACCTATCAAAAGAAAGTTCAAATAGAATGCTAATGTTTTAAATTCAAGAAAGTAGAAAGATTTTTGCTACCATCGTAATGAGTTGGGTCATTACAAGAATAAATGTTGATTGCTAAAGAAGAAAAATAATTCTTTTAATATTACAATGGTTCAGACCTTAGATGGGCTATTTATGCATTATAATAATAATAAAATATTGTTATATAATATGGCACTTCGCACCTAGTATGTGCAAGTGTAGCTAATTAATTAAATGAATTTTATTTTTGTGTAACTGTTATAAAATTATTAGATTTGTTCAAATAAGACATATCTGAACTAAGAATAATTTCTGTAAGAATTTTAACTATTTATTTGAAACAGATAAATTTATTTCTAACAATGTGTCTATACAGACAGACTTCAGACAAAGATATGTCTGATTAGATAGCCCATGGTCAAATCTTTTGAATTTTTTGTTATAAAGACTTATTACAGAAATTCTTCATTAAAGTTTGTTAACTTTATAGTACACTACTTAATGCCTAGTGGATTGCTTTCGTTAGCAAAATACGAAATCAATAATTAGGCTTTATTATATCTTTAAGGTTTATACGCTGGTAACCCTTTGATACACCAATAGTGGGGGTGAATAAAACCTTAAAGATAGTGGCATAAACGCTTCAAAGCCTATTTATTTGTGTTTGCATTTTTGCATAGTCTACATCGACGAGCTAATTTATTCGTGTTTGTGATTTCATATAGTTTGTACCAATAATTTCATAAAGTCTATAGTTCGTGGATGTTGCTAATTTTAACATTCTGTTCTAGTGATTTTAAGGTTTTATTTGAATAAATTACAGTTACTTCTAAAAATGGAACACTAAGGAAGTTAGCTTATAATTTCATCAAACTAGATCAGTTTGATGGAGTCAAATTTTGAAGATGACAAAAAAATATGCATTTCCACATTAAAGATCGATTATGTTTTGGACACTTTGATGTCAGAAGAAAATGAAACATAATATATTGTTGTAACTCGATAAGGGCAAATATGAAACAATGTTGATTATATGTGCATAAGCTACATATTGAATGGTCTCTCGGATAGCATGTTTAATGCATATCAAAATGAGACCATTGCCAAGGAATTATGGGACAAATTGGAGGAAAGATACATGACTAAAGATGTAATAAGTAAGAAATTTCTTGTCAACCATTTAATAATTATCATATGGTTGATGGTCAATCTGACATTGAACAATTACGTGAGATTGAAAAAATGCTTAATCAATTTAAGAAATATGACATGAAAATGGATGAAAAACTTAGAGTGTCATACAAAAAAAGCCTAAAATACAAAAAAAAAGATATAAATCTTAAAGCTTTAAAAAACCATCTTCGTATAAAAGAAGAATATAGAAAGCAAAATCAGAATAATGATTCTAGACTTACCAAAGTTCATGTTGTGAAGGAAGGGTAAACCACTGACATTCCTAAACCTGTTAAAAGGAAGTTCAAATAGAATGCTAATGTTTTAAATTCAAGAAAACAAAAAAAAAATTCATGCTACCATTGTAGTAAGTTAGGACGTTATAAGAATAAATATTGATTGCTAAAGAAGAAAAATAATCCTTTTAATACTAGTGCTACAGTAAAGTTTATGGTCATGATTTCAGAAATTAATGTCATTGAAGACAATGATGCATGGTGGATTGGTTCGAGAGGAACAAAACATGTATGCAAGGATAAAGGCATGTTCACAAAGTTCGCACCAAGTGAATGTGGCAGTATCTTATACATGGGAAATTATTTTACAACAACTATTAAAGGCAAAGGATTTGCTAAACTTGTATTTCACTTTTGAAGAAGTATTAATTTTGAATGATGTATATTATGTATCGAAAGTTAAAAGGAATTTAGTATATAGTAATATTTCTGCTTATATGGTTGAGTCTTTTATTTTATAGCATTGTAGATTAGGCCATTTGAATTAAAGAAGATTGAATGACATGCATAAGTAATATTTGATTTTTGTTTTTAATTTTAACATTCATAAATATACTACATGCATGTTGACTAAAAAAACGTAAAATCCTTTTCTCAAAGTAAAAGAAGTACAAGAATATTTGAATTAATACATAGTGATGTATGTGATTTTCATAGTATTTCTTCACCAGATGGAAAGAAATGTTATGTCACATTTATTGAAGGTAGTACTAGATATTGCTATGTATATTTATTGCATTCAAAGGATAAAGTATTTGATAAATTTAAAATTTATAAATCTGAAGTTAAGCTTCAATGTAAGTTATTTATCAAATGCTTTAGATCAAAAAGAGGTGGAGAATACTATAGTCCATGTTATTTTGAATCCATTAGAATAGTTCATTAATTTTTAGCACTTTACACTCCATAACAAAATAGTGTAGCTGTAAGGAAAAATAAGGTCTTAACTGAAATGGTAAATTCTATGTTATCATATTTAGAATTTGGATAAAGTTTTTGGGGTAAAGCTATTTTACAATTTATCATATATTAAATATGATTCCTACTGCAGAAACCATGTTAACCTTATATGAACAATGGAAGAAGGAAATCAAACCTTAATTATTTGAAGGTTTATGGTTGTAGAGTTGTAATTATGGTTTCTAAACCTAAAGAGAAAAGGCTAGATGAAAGAGAAATTGAATGCATATTTTTAGGATATACACACAATAGTAAAGAATACATGTTCATGGTGATTGAACTAAATACCATTATTGAACTAAGAGATGCAATTTTTTACAAAACTAGATTTAAATCTATTTCAAGACAACTATAGCCGCAACAATTAACTCATTCTACAAATGAATTGGAGAAAAACTTAAGGAAAAACAAAATGATTGAAAAGGTAAGATATTTTAGTCTAGATTTCTTTACATTCCTTGTAGAAAGAAAAGGTGAAAGCATAGACAATAAAATTCTTTATTGTTTTAATGTGAAATTGGACCCTATTACCTATGAAGAGGTTATAAAGTCCTAGGATTTTGCCTTTTGGAATGAAGTAATAAATTATGAAATGGATTCAATCATGGGTAATAATAGTTGGACTTTAGATGATCTTCCACCAGGTTCTAAATCAATTGGTTATAAATGGATTTTCAAAAAGAAAATAAAACCATAGAGAAATTCAAAGCAAAGTTGATAGCCAAAGGCTTTACCTAAAAGCAAGGAATTAACTACTTTGATACATATGCTCTTGTAGCAAGAATTGCTATAATTAGACTCCTAATTTCACTTACCTTTATTTATAACTTTGTCATTGACTGAACGGATGTTAAGACGGCATTTTTGAATGGTGAGTTAGAAGAAAAAGTGTACATGGAACAACCAGAGGGGTTTGTCATAAAAAAGATAAGAGCATAAAGTTTGTAAACTTATTAAATCATTGACTGGGCTTAAGCAAGCACTTAAACAATAGCACCAAAAGTTTGATGAATTTATGTTAGCTAATGGCTATAAGATAAATGAATATAATAAATGCATATATAGAAAATTTGAAAATGGCAAAAGTTTTTTAAATATGTTTATATTTGGCATAGATTTAGAACAAGTTTAGGAAACAAAGAAATTCTTGTCAAGCAACTTTGAAATGAAAAATATGGGTGTAGCGAATGTTATACTCGAAATTTAAAAAAAAAAAAACAAATATAAAAGTACCATTGCATTGTCATAATCATATTACATTGAAAATGTATTTTAAAAGTTTGATCTTTTTGATTATATACCAATATCTACACCTATGGATCCTCAAAGAAAATTATTGTCAAATGCTAGTAGGAAAATTGATAATTGCAATATGCAAAGGTTATTGGTTGTATTATATATTTAATGACTTATACAAGGCCGAATGTTCCATTTGCCATTGGAAAATTAAGTAGGTATATAAGAAATCCAAGTGATCTATATTGGAAAGTGGTTGATAAAGCACTTAGGTACTTAAAGAAAACTATTAACTACTGTGGATATCTTTCAATTCTTGAAAGGTAGTTGGATGCTAGTTGGATTACAAGTTTAGAAAATCATACTTATACAAGTGGATGGATCTTTATTCTTAGTGGAAGTGCTATTTCTTGGGGTTCCAAAAAACAAACCCGAATAATAGATTCCACCATGGCAGTCAAAGTTATTGCATTGGCTATTGCAGTTAAAGAAGCTAAATGGTTAAGAAATTTGCTATATAAAGTACCTATATGGCCTAAACTAATTTCACCAATTTCTATCCATTGCAATAGTAAAGCTACTCTAGCAAGAGCTTATAGCTAACTTTATAATGGGAAGTCTAGACATATTAGGTTGAGACATGTTTTGTTTGACAATTAATAACTAATGGAGTGATCACGTAACCTTTGTACGGTTGAGTGAAAGCTTGGTATATCTTTTGACCAAAAGTCTTGCTAGAGATATAGTATATAAGACCTAAAGAGGGATAAGGCTTTAACCCTTAAACTAAAGTCATCTATTATAGAAACTCGACTCAACACTTGGTATAATGTCAAGTCTTGAGTTCAATTAGACAAAGTATCATCTATATGTAGCTATTAGCTTGATAATAAAAACGAATATTCTATCCCAAGTGAAAGTACTAGGTACTTGTGTTAGCAAAAGTAGGATGAGTAATATACTCTTGATGGACCCATTACATAATTATGTTAGAGTGCTATAATTACAAGAATACTCTGATGGGATAAACCTCTGTGTGTGAAATGTGATCCTTTCTAAGAGCTTAGCTCTAACAGCACTTATGAAATGAGAATACAGACACATGGCTATAGTAATGTCCTCAGATACTGGTCGATTGACTGATGTTGAAATCATTATGTGAGATCAGTTCGATTAACCAAATGGAATAGCTAGTTTAACGCATAATCTACCACCGATTTTGATTAACTTTGACTTATTTTCACTACGTGAAGGTTCAATTGTAAGATACCTTGATTTATGCATTAAGATTTCCAAAATAATCAAAATCCATATTTTTTTCAAAAGTAGGGGGAGATTGTTAGACATTTTCAAAAAATTATATGGAATGGAATCCCATATTTGAAAAGAACTAGAATATGAGTTCTTTACATATAAGAAATTATGTATCTTATTAAATTAGACACATGTGGGTCAGATAGTGGGTGGGCTATTTATGCATTAATATAATAATAAATATTATTATATTATATGGCACTTGGCACGTGCAGGTTCAGGTTCAGCTAATTAATTAATTAAATTTTATTTTTGTTTGATTTATTATGAAATGATTAGATTTGTTCAGATAAGACATAATTGAACCAAGAATCGTGTCTGCAAGAATTTTAGTTATTTTATTTAACAGACGGATTTATTTTTAATAATGTATCTATATAGACAGACATTTTCAGACAATGATATATGCATTTAGACATACATGTAATAGCCTACATATACCTCTCCAGAATCAACAAGAAAAGGTTATTGAAACTTTTTTTATTCTTATTCTCTCCAATAGTCAAATTCTTTCAAATTTCTTCTATGAAGACTTGCTGCAAAAATTCTTTATCAAAGTTTGTCAATTTTGTAGTACACGGTGCATTGCCCAATGGACTATTTTCATTAGTGCAATACATAAGCAATCGCCAGGCTTTGTTGTGTCCTTGAGATTTATACGTAGATAACCTTTTTGCACACCTATAGTAGGGATGAATAAAAACCTTAAAGATGGTGGCATAAATACATATCTTGAAACCTGTTTATTTGTGTTTGTGTTTTTACACAGTTTGCATCAACAAATTGATTTTTTTGTGTTCATGATTTTATATAATCTGCACTACCAATTTCATACAATGTGTGTTGCTGATTTTATCATTGTGTTCTAACACACTCCCCCCAGAGTCCTTTGGATATTCCAACAGTTACACCTCCATCAAGTGAATCACCATCAGGAACTCTTGAGAGATTTTCAAAGAAATTGGAGAGGATGACCCTTCTAAAGGGTCCTTGAAATCTAATCCAAGCGATGGAGATGATGAGCATGAGATAGAAGCTGCCATCCGTAAGGAAGGAGCTTCCAAATCTGCAGGTAGACGGAGATGGTAGACCCAGATTCAGGAACTTACGGTGAGGGAAGTGCAGAGCGTAAACTAGGATCCAGTGGCTTAGGAAGATTAGGACTTGGAGTAACAGCTAATCCCAATGAAGCAAGACAATATAATGATCATTTTACAGAAAACAAAGAATCACCTCATACCCTTCATCCATGAGTTCAGGAGACTAGACAAGGTAAAGCCTGTCAAATATCTCTGATCCATACAGGATGAAATCAAGAACTTTGATATCACATTTCTTCTGCTTTTGTTTATTATTATTATTTGTTTCTTTCTGCACTTGGTGGTGGAGCATGTAGGAACATTGAAATAAATTAGTTATGCTAGTTAACTTTTGAACAATGGAATGTTATATATTTTGCGCATGCATTGCATTGAGACGAATCCATGAGCACGATATCTACTTAATTTAAGCATAGTGCGAAATGAGATATGAGTAAAAATGTTTGGATTTGAAAGACAGTAGTTTACTTGTGCATATGATGAACACGATGGGATGGGAGTAAATAAGAAAAATAAACAAATAATAAGTTATATAAGTTTGGATGAGCAGGATAAGGACGAAGCATGTGCATCATGAGCAGCAAAAGCTATATATAATAATCAAAATTATCTCATCTCGACGGGAAGGAAGACAAAGTTACACATACCTCACAAAAATAACCAGATATGGCTGACTGGCTGGCTATTATTGATACAAACACCATGCCCTAAGCAGGACCATTAAACAATAATTAGGTAAAAAATACAAAACCAAAAGAGAAAGGGAATCCAATTGAGAACTACATTTAAGCAATCAAAGACGTAACAGATATGGCAGACAGGCAGGCAGGCCAACGACATAAATTTTATATATAAATATATAGCTACACAGGGAAACCACATCAATGATCCCCCTTACCACTAAACCCTATAATACTACTAGTCCAAGTACATTTTTTGACACCCAAATCTAGAAACCAGCAATCGGAATACTATTAACCTTCTCCTATCTGGAAAAATAAAAAGAAAAAATTAAAATTAAAATAAGATTAAATACTGATACATACACCAACATGTTTAAATTCTTAATGCTCCTGTTCTCCCTTTTCATTTATGTCCGCTTTCTTTTCCTCTATCATCTGTTCTTCACTCTTCTATTCGGGATCAGTCAATTGTCATAGGTTGAGTCAAGCAACACCTGAAGCGGGCCTTACGAACAGTTGTCCTTATCTCAGTTTCAGCATTCTCAAGCATCTTCACAATCTCGGTGAAGGGCGGACGGACTTCTGGGTTAGTGTCCCAGCAACGAGTCATGATCTCACTCAGCGCAGGGAGACAATCGTTTGGAATAACTGGCCTTACACCCTTGTTCACCACAGCAAATGCTGCCTGCACAGCAGTCATGTTCTGGAAAGGAAGCAAGCCAGTAATAAGCTCCCAAAGGACAATTCCAAAACTATACACATCTACTTTTTGCGTGTAGGGCCTATGTTGTATCATCTCCCTGCAAGAGCATAGACAAACAAGTACATAATCACAACCAACAGTATTACTAGCATAAACAAAGAACAAAAATCAATAAAATACTTAACAGATGTACAATTTGCATACAGAGTCAACTTGTTAGCAATGAATGTGGTTTCCTATAAAAGATAATTCATTCAAAACTAATGATGAAGTATACCGAAATAAATACACCATCAAACACTACAGCATAGTCAAGGTTGATAAGGCATGCGCCGAGGCGGCAGGCACTGCATCTTAGCTGTGGACAACAAAAGCGTCTTAAACCCTTTCAACAAAACACATTTGATCAAATACAGGCCTGGTGAGCCTAAGCACGCTTTTTTATAAGCCAGTGTGCACAAAAAAAATACATTAATTGATGCTCTCTTTAATTTTTCATGGTTTTAAATTTCCTTCATTACCTTTAATTTTAATAGTAAAAACAAAAAAAGGACAATATCAAACTCTCCACTTCTCAATGTTAAAGTATTCAACAACAAATACTGGGACCAAAGAAAATAATGCATAAACCGGACAACACTTTAGAGTTTATTAACAGAATTATATATGTCAAGCTTATATATATATATATATATATATATACACACACACGCACACACACACACACACACACAAATATACATATTGTGGCTTGCTTCGTTCAGGCAAGTGCTACTTTTGTACTCGAAACCTCAGGCAATATCAGGGACCTAGAGCCTAGAGTGTGCCTTGCACTCTTGACAAAACTGGGCATAGTTATGATTGATATACAAGAATCAAATCAGTTTTGAATACCCCATTTTAAACAGGAAACAATCTCTGCTATTAAAATGCAAGTAACATTACACATTAGGCTCAAAAATCAGTTTCCAATACCCCATTTGAAACAGGAAAAGAAATTCTACTAGAAAAGTGCAAGTAACATGGCAAGTTAGGCTGAAAACCATTTTTTTTCTCACAGTGGGGAAGCACTATTGCAATGCATATTAGTCAAGCACGCAGGAAAGAGAAATTAAAAATTATCAATTTTGATGCCTCTACTTGTTCTATTGCCTATCGGCACTAAACATACACAAGATTATATCATGTCCGCACCTCAAGCCTAAGAAAACTAGGCTAAAAATTATTCATGGATAATTACACAACATAAAACATTTATATATGTAGAAATTACTTGACATGGCATCTGCCTTATCAAATATCATTATTTCAACTCAAGGATTCACCTCTTGACTTTACATCAAAGTTAAATTGTAAAACTTTAAATTATCCAACCGAAATAGTATCCTTCAAACCAGTCAGAACTTAGCCCTCTAAAGAGGCATGGACAAATTCCCACCTAAACAATCAAAAAGACCATGGCAAATGGAAAAATAATTCATAGTGTCATCCTATGATGGAATACAATAATCATCGGTCTAATCCTAGAAATGTATTGCACATGTTTTACTTAAAAGGGCCCAAAACATCATGTCTAACAACTGTGTGATACCATCTCCTCTTACCTAGTTCATATTTTCAGCTCCGTCAATGCATCTAATAATGAAAATAAGATATTTCAAATTAAAAGTGTTGCATAACAATTTGTTATGATGCTCAGTAGATCTTCTAACATCTATACCTACCATTTCCATTCTCAAACACTCTACAAATACATAAGTTATTGGGAAACAATGATAATTGTGCTAAAAATGTGCGCTCATGGCCAATAATGTCTTCTCCAACCTCTAGCAGCACAAACAAGATCTAATTTATATTTTGACAAGCCTTTAGAAATTGTCAAATGCTCTATCTAAATTTAATCTAAGAAACTTTTTTCAGTTAAAGTGAGGCAATTTCTTGGAATTTACACGGATGAAACCTCCCTAGTTGTGCAGGCTTCAGAGGAGGCCATTACTAAGTGCATTAAATCACTCTGTTATTTTCCTCCTTGTAACCCTTTGCTTCAACTCTGTTTAGACTATTACTAAGTACATTGATTCACTTAAGCTAAAATATTTTTTAAAAAAAAACCTGAACTATTTCACTTTTCTTAAGTAAGCCCCTATACTTTTATTGTACCCGAATAAACCTCTATTTCAAATGAAAAATTGATTTATGTTGGGGCCTATTTAGGTATAAATTCAAAGTCAAGGGCTTATTTGAGTACAAATTAAAGATTAAAAATTTATTTGAAAGCAAATTAAAGGTTAAAGGCTTATTTCAGTTCAACAAAAGTAAAGGATTACCAAAATAAAGTGCAAACGTTCAGGGGCCTCTTTTACTATTTTAGCCATTCACTTATTTTTCTTCTGCCCTTGCTTCAATATAACAAAACAAAAATAGAAACCTCCCAAAACTTCTTGCCCATGAATGGAACCCTATACTCTAAATTAGTAAGGTATATGCCTCAATCTCCTCATTGCTTACGCTGTCATATGTATCCGTTAATCTGTTTCTAATTCAATATAACCATATAACTGTTAATTAAGAACAGTGACCAGATGTTAAAGTGGGCTTCCAGATGGCATCACCTGGGACTCAAATAGCAGCCACAACATGACGCTATGACTACTATTTAGCGGTTTTGACTCTCTCCGTTACCGATATTGCAACCAATATTTTACCACAATTGACCGCAATAACATTCATTATGTCTGCAACTGCAATAACCACGACACAACTGAAAATCCATCTGCAACCACTTTTTAAATCCCTAGATGGCACAATGACTAGTTTGCAGACCACTTGATTCGCACGAATCCCAAGTAAATCATGAAATTAAAAGGCCGATAAAGCAATCAAAACAAATATTTTAAGTACACCGAACAGTGAGTGTAAAAGTATAATGGGTGAAAGAATACCAGATTTTCATGAAAATCTTTCAATATTTGACTTTCAAAATGCACCCAAACATAAACCAGAAACCACACCTCAAGATAGAAGACATGTTTTCTCAGCCACCATAGCTAGAACAAAACAAGCACCCAAGAATATGAAGAAAGGACATGAAGTTATGCAAATAGTGGCAGTGAATGAAAACAAGCCATGAACTATCTCCGTGTTGCTCGAAAATAGGACATCAGCTTTGCATATTACAATCCTATCACATTCAAATCTAAATGGTTCAAAATTAATAAGAACATATCTCTTCCAAACTAATCTAAGGACATAAATGAATGAATGCTTGATAAATACTTCTTTTATCAAGTATCCACTTGATGTTAGTTACATTTATTATTTGCTTCAAGAAGAAGCCTAATTCACTTTAAGCTGCAAGACATCCAGATGACAAACATTCACACCTATGTTAGAGAGGGAAAGAGAAAGAGGCCTCAAAAATCCAATCTTCTGAGATGATAAATGTACATTCCCTAGTAATCTACTCAAACTTTCTTCTGAATAAGCAACAAATATTTAGATTTTTAATTATCTAAACCTCACAATATTCCGGTCAAAAATAAAGAACTAAAAAATTCTCAATCAAACAGAGTCATGAAGGCAGTGCCTTCCTTCAAATTATCAAACAAAAGCATCAGCCATAATAGAAGGAAGCTGCTGGTCAGCACGAAAAAGTTCACAAATGCATAATCATATTCATAATTCAGATAAAGATGTAAAAGGTGTTTTATATTTAGTCGAAATTTTTAAAAAGAAACTCGAAGAATATATAAATTAAAAGCTCAGAAGATGTAAAGAGAATATAGCAGAGCCTTACACAGCAGGACTTACTCCTTAACATAATTCAAAACAGAAGAATATTAAAGATAATCTACAGACAAATAAAGTTAATTAAAAAATGGGTAAGAAATCTATACAGTAAGAATGCATAATCTGAGGGTTTTCTGTAAAAAAAAAAAAAAAATCAAATCCAGAGAGTTCATGCCGACTATCAAGAATTATCTAACAAAGATGAAAAGAGCCATCAAATAAAAAAAGAGTGTAAATGTCACACTGTAACGGGGAAGAAACTGTAACATTTAAGGGTCTGAAGACTTACGGAGCCATCCATCGATATGTCCCTGTCTCCGGTGTCATGCCTTCAGTCTGCACCTCAATACGTGCAACACCAAAATCTGCAATCTTTATCGATTTATCAGCAGCTATTAGAAGGTTATCTGACTTCAAATCCCTGTGAATAAACCCAAGCCCGTGCACATAGGCCATTCCTCTTGCAACATCCAATGCCTGCTTAACTGCCAATTTCAATGGCATGGCACGATTCTGCCTCCTTGTTAGAAACTGCTGAACTGAGCCTCCTTTTGCATACTCTGTCACAATGCACCAAACCATTGGCTTACGACATGCCCCAATAAATCGCACAATATTTGGATGCTTAAGTGTTGCAAGCATCATAAGTTCCTGCTGAAACTGCTGCTCCATAACTTGTGCGTTCTCTGGGCTATTCTCTGGCCTTTCCAATATTTTAATTGCAACATTCTCACCATTATATGTACCTCTGTATAACTTCCCAAATGCTCCTTGAGCAAAAGCTGTTCCCATATTGAGTTTTCTTAAATCAATCGCCCACTCATCATAATTTTGCAATCTCTCAGTTGGGTACCTACTATCCATCAATGCTTGTGCTAATGCATCATTGTTAAGCGCATGGCCAACCTTACCAGGATGAAACACACTCTGCCCCACAGAGACAGAGTAATTGTGGTGGTTCACAGGCTTTAATCCAGGGTGGCTTAAAATGTGGGTTAGAGAATCATTAGAGCCCACACTACTATGTTCAACTGACATGGACAGAGAGCCACCGTCATTACTCGTCTGTAAACTGTCAATAGACATGTTTGTGCCATCATCAAGTTTCTGATAAAATACTTGAGTAAAATCATAGTAATTGTTGTCAATGTTGTTGGTTCCTCCCATAAGTCCTGTAAATTTAGGCCCCTCAACCATTTTCCCGATCATGATGGAACCCCAAAAGGTAAACTCAGGATAAGCAGTTCTACATAAACGAAACTCTTTGCATTCATTTGACGGTGCAACCTCTTCAGGAAATGCCCCAAAACCAGCATAAATGAAAGCTTGTGAGCTATCACCTGACAGTAAGTGCTAAAGATTATGCGCAAGCATTGCTTAATTTTTAAAACATAATTAGGGCTTAATTTATTGAATAAATGTATTAAAGAGATATGCAGAAATCAAAATGTGCCAAAGAAAGTGTCTGTTAGCAAATAAATGGATTTTTGGAGATGAGATAAGTAATTTTACAGGGAGAAGATATTTCGGGATGCAGTGTCCAGAAATCATCAGACATCCATGTCCTTACATTTTTCTTTTTGGTTAGTTTTTAATCTAACTGAATTGTGAAAGGAGATACTAGCTAGCTTTTGCTTCCAGTTCTGAAATGATTGTTCATATGTTTAGTTTTAAAAGAATCAAACCAAGAAATAAGACAAACCTTATTTGGTTAGGAAAAATGGAAAGCGTTCGAGTTGCTAGCAAACCCTAGAAATGCAATTATTGAGATCCCCGATTGTTTAAGCTGAATCGGCGGCCACAAGCCAAGTTATCCGTTCAAGAAACAGTCAACCCTTAAAGCACCACTGAAAGCTAAGATTGAAATGCAGAAGCTGCAAAGCACTGATTTTTAGATTTTTTAAAAAAAAATCTATACATTAAAAATCAAAGCAACAACTTTCAAATGCCCAAAAAAAATTCGCTAATACCCCTTTGACATTAGACCAATTGCATAGGATGCAGCAGAACAAAGACGATTAGGCTGCAAATTTTCGACCAACCAAACAGAAATGGAAAATCAAAATTTTTATTTTTATTTTTTCATTTCCTTTCAAGTTCAGCATCTTTCCCAATCGAAATATTCCATTTTTAAAAATATATAAATTATTAAAAGAATAATTATCCTATCATAAATCAATCAACTTCAGGCATAGATCAGATTATGAAAGCAATCCGAAAATTTGCAGGAAAAAAAGCAAAAATTTTAGCAGCGCAACTGATCGAGAGAGCAAATTCAAGGGAAAAAAACATCAAATAAATACCTGAAATATATTAATAAGAAAAATGGTAGACGAAATTGGGATAACGACGAACAAGAGATTTAGAAATTGAAAAGAAAAAGCACGGCAGAAGACAGATAGAAGGACAAAATAAACAAGAAGAAGAAATATAAGAAAAAGCACGGCAGAAGACAGATAGAAGGACAAAATAAACAAGAAGAAGAAATATATTACAAAGATAGAAAGAAGAAGAAGAAGAAGAAGAAAGAAAGAAAGAAGAGAGCAGTCCCGGTCTACGCTTCTCACTTGCATTCAAAGCCTGGTTTTTTATTGTCATTGTGACCACACCCCGTACCACTCGCCACTATTCTCGCAGTTTTCCCACTCGCTCCACTGCCTATACACGTGTCATTAAAGCTTCGCTTTGTTTGCTTTTCCGAGGTTTTATCAAGGAAGATTTGCAAATTAATAAAAAAAAAAGAATGAGGTTTTATTTATATTTTAAATAGAATTAATAACTTTTACTTAAAATAACAAGTTAAACTAATTGAATTAAATTAAACTATCGAAAAACTAAAATAATTTAAATCAATCGATTTAATTATTTTTAATTATTTAAAAAAATTATTTAAGTTATTATATAAAAAGTTATTTTATAATATATTATGTAAGATAAATGATATATTATATCATAAAAAAGAATTGACTTATGTTACTTTAAAACTAATTTAGTTTTACAAAGTTTTTATAATCTTTTAAATAATTTATATTTGTATAATTTAATTATTACATTTTATGTTTTATTTATACATATCATGTATATTAAAGTTTGAGTAAATTAAAAAAATATGATTATTTATTTGATATAAAAAAATCAACCATTAAACATATATAACATTGAAATTTACGATGAATATGATATTGATATTGAATAAATTTAAAATTTTATATGCACAATGAACACGATTATATTGCTATATTTATTAATCAATTTGTAAAAATCTTAATTATACACAAAATTTTAATAGTATATAAAACTAATTAGTTATATACTGGTGTTGGTTGATTCTTCCTTTTATATTGCATATAATTTTAAACTATTGTATAATATATGTTTTATTCATATTATATATAAAATATAATTAAAAACAAATTAATAGGATCTATTAACTCAATCTTTCCAACTATAGAGTTTGAAAATCAATAACCAATCGAGCTGTTTTCCCCAACCGATAATTAAGGAATGTGTTATAAATGATTAGAAGGTCACGGCAAGATACAGACACATAATGTTTGGTGGAATTGGAAGAATGACGCTTGATCCCTCAAGTATCTTCTGAGACAAAACATCAAACTTTTAAAAAGTGTTCCAATCTTCGATTTAAACTTCATTAACTTTTAAATTGTACATAAAATCAAACTCTGTTGCAAGAGCCAGGAGCTATATGTTTATCTAAAGCTGCTTCCACTGTTGTTTTTTAATTGAATTTGAACGATAAAAATGTAATTAGCAGCATAGAACAAATCGGAAAAAGATTGAGAGTGGTTTTTGAACCCCTTCTGGCCAAGTTTTGTTTCTTCAAATGCTGCAGCAGTGCATCTTGGCATGGAATATCCACAATCCTGTCACTATCTAAAGAAACAGTTCAAATTCCATGGCTGATGCTAATTTAATTTTACCAAAACATCTCTTTCGCCAAATATTTTTTGCAATTATATGGGTTTCATTACTTTGTGCAATGACCGGGTTCAAATGTACTACTCTTGAAACAGTCACTAGTTGGGAAGTCTTATTCGTACTGTTTCCACTTTCTGGTTCTGGTACCATTAGAAGCATTGAATTACGTTGGTTAGACACTTCTTGCTCCCAAATGCTAGATAGCATCATGCAGTACATTTTGCCGCTCACATATAATTCATTATACTGTTTGCCTCCATGGTGAGACATTGCACAAACTTATCTTGGAAAAGAACAACTTGCAAAAAATATCGAGGGTGCCTATTGATAAGGAAAAAGGGTTTTCGAGGAACTGAAGAAAGGAACATTTATGATGCATCTCTCGATGTGATCAACTCACAGGAAATGAAACATTACAAGGAAAGCTTAAAGCGTATAAAGCATACCAAAATTGAATGGAAGTACCTAATATTGGGGAAGGGGGATTGCATACTTATGGAAAACTAAGTGTTTTTTTGGTAAGACATTGAGGTTTTTATGGCAATCAGCTTTCCTTCCTCTGACATCAGTGGCTGTTGCAACAGCTCTAGTTTGATTTGAGCATAGGCAAAACTTTTTGGTATTGGATTCATGAAAAGCAGTAGGGTGTCGAAAACGGCAAGAAAATGCCTTTGGAAAGATGGAGATGAATATTGCTTTTTTCTTCATCATTGGATTATCAAGGTGTAGAGATCCGCACCTAACCTGTGAGATATTACCGTTTTAGTTTATCGGGTCTCATAATTTTGCCTACAAAAGATGCTTCATAAGTATGGATTCGGTAGCACTTAACTTTCGTAGGATTCTAGAAGTGGCTTCTACAATGTAGCACTTAGCTCCCTCCAGTTGGTGCATTACTTTGATACCATTGTGGAGACCTGCATCTAACTTGCGAGGTATAATCTGCTACCGCCCATTGGGCCTCATGATTCTATCTACAAAAGGTGCCTCACAAGTACGGGTTTAAGGCTCTACATATATACTATAGCAGATCTTTTAGAGTTTTTCAATGTGGGATTAAGGTGTTGCATAGAGTTTTACATTAAATACAAAATCCAAAAGAAAGGAAAGAAAGGCATTAAAATGCAATAATGAATGAAAGTCAAAATTACCAACAAGTTATTAGTATCAAATAAATATATAGTAAAATGTTGAATGCTTGTGTTATAAAAATAAATTTGACGAGCTTGTTTAGAACTAGAAAGAAAGAAAATCTCGTACCATATAAATACAAAACAATATTATTCCTAAAAGTTATGTAATGACATAATGATATTTAATTATTAAGTAATTAATTAATTAATTTAAGCTAAGCCTGGGAGGAAAAAAGTGCTAAGAATTGAGAAATGTGCAAGAACTTTAGCCCGATACCATATGATGCTATCAATTGCAAATAAGAACCATAGTCTACTCCAACAATTCTTGCTAAAAAATATGAAGAAAAAGGATCCAAACTTTAGAGGCAGAAAAAGAATAAGAATCAAGAAGCAATTGATTCGAACTTCTAAGGCATCAAAAGATAAAATGCATCATATTTATACTATCCGTGTACGTACTGATAGAAAATGTGTAGAAAGTAGAAACCAATTTGAAAAAATAGATGTTGAAGTTGGGTGTACAGAAATAGATGTTGAAGTTATGTGCACAAGGCGGATACCATCATAAGAATCACCAAAGAAGCAAAGAAACCGCTACTTGGAAATGGAAGATTTGAGCATGGATGCTAGTTCTAATTTTTCTAAGCATCCTGAACGATTAGGACTCTGTTGCAGTTGCCTTTTTCTTCTTATCATCAACTATTTGACGATTGCAGTACTTAGGAGTACTATATACCACATATAATGCAAACTGATCCCTATACTAAAAAACTAAGTAGCTTAGTAGTTATGGTTCTAAAATTGAAATAAAAAGGTAAAATTAATAATTGGCTTAACGTTTGTTGTGAAAAAAGATAAAATAGCATTTGACTTTTGTTAAAATGATGATGTGTATGGTTTGCACTATATGGTATGGTATAGGGACCTCCTAGATACTTTGACCACCATGTGACCATTAGTTATTTGGGATAGTTAGTTATAGTTAATGGATAGGTCAAGGGCTAGTCAGTGCTTGGGTTGGTATTTCGGTGCCTAATTGTTACTACAAGCCATGTAACAAATAATTCTTTTGTTTCCTATATGTTCGTTATTTTCGATGTATGAGGAGTTAGTATGTTTGTTCGCATAAAGAAAGTTTAAAGTTTAGGGGTTGTACGCAAGCAGAATTATAGATTTTCCTATCTTAAATTTTCTCTTGAATTTCTTTTTTCTTTTTTTATTTTATTTCTTTTACTATCTCTCCTATTTCTTATTTCCTTTATTGTTTCCTGTGATTAGTGAGTTGATATCATTGGTATTAAAGTTAGAAGCACATTGACTTTGGCGAATAGATTGACTATCAAGTTGCAAAAAGGGTTAAGGATTTTTCGTAAGGAATTTAAAAAGACGAGAATAGAGATTCAATCAAATTTAAAAAAGTTAAAGGCCAAGATGCTAGAAAGTTTGGATATGATAAGGATCAAAATGCATAATATGTTTAAGATGGTGATGTCGTAGTTGCAAGCATCATCTAAGGGCAACAAAAGAGTGGATTTGGTGAAGGGTTCATTACAAGGATAAGAAACAAATTTATAATCAGGAAAACAGTTGAATCATTATTGTTAATGCCTAAACTAGTAGGTTTTGCCGATTCCTCTAGAAGAATTAGACTTTACACTAAGCTATCTAAGCTTGAATGTTTCTATTTTGATAGGAATGATTTTCATGGGTGGTGGCTAAAGATTGTACAATTTTTCAAAGCAAGCCAGATTGCTGAGGTAGACAAGGTATGTATGGTGATGATGCATCCTAAGAGTAAGACCCTTCAATGGCACCAGAGATTCATGAAGAACGAAAGGCAAATCACTAAGGCAAGTTGGGCTCACTACTTTACTAAAATGAGAGCTAGGTTCAGTGAGAATGATTTCATTAACCTAAAGTTCGAGATTGTAAGTTTGAAACTTAGTGGTTCTAGTAATGAATGCTATGAGGAAATTGATTGTTTGTTGGATTTGTTAAACCTACCAAATGACTAAACTTTAAAAATCTTATCAATAATTTGAAACCAGCGGATTCCAAACAAATACGCATATTCTATCCCAAATCCATAACCAATGCATACCATTAGCCAAACAACTTAAGTCTTCATCTTTAACACCGCTAAGAAAACCCCAAGGCTTTGTTAAAACACTATTTTATGCATACAGCTGAATAAAATTAAATATATCAAATTCTACCGAAGGATTAACTTATGAGTTCTAACTGATCGACTTATCAAAGACAATAAAAAATGAAACCATACATCAAACAAAAGATTAACGAAAACCCCAGTTAAATTCAAACGTTGCTACACTGAGCCTCATTGTCATAAACCAAAGCCACCCAATTATCTGGCCTTCAACGCTAATCCAAACTAATGACTTAGGAAACCTTCACAAGGTAGGAATCATATTAAGCTGAGAGCTATACTAATGGCTTAGGTTTCATAAACCTTCCCTTGATAGATACCTTTGCCACTTTAGAAATCCAAAAATAAGGAAAACATTCTTTGAGGTTGGCTTGCAATAAAGCTAAAGTCAAAAACACATTAAAACATCTAGGGACGGCTAAAGCATGAATTATAGTTAGATTAAATGCTTATAACATAGTCTGTATAATTGCACTTAGATCTTTAGACTTAATTAAGCTTTTCAATTAAGTCCGTAAGAGATCCATATCTCAATAGTTTAATCCAATCCCATTTTAATTTTGTAAAACCACCTTTACGTGTGTGATTGTTAGGCAGTAACATGTTGACAATAAATATAAATTAATCCAGGTAAGGATATTTATATTTATAGACAATGAGTGGTATCTACCAATGCATCATGGTTACCCGAATACCAAGATAGTCAATATGGTTTGACAAGCTTTTCAGTGTACAATATGTTAGTGTAATTCAATCCTTTCATCATAGATCTCAAAGAAAGCAAGAGAATGGTGCAGTATCTATTCTTAACCCTTCCATATCAGTTCTACAGCCTTTATGTGTTAAATCCACAACTAAAATTGCTTTGGCTAAGGACTTCAGAGTTAACATAGGCTAAGAACAAATAAGATATGTCCCCTCATATCACTTAAAGTGATGGATCCTTTCTAAACCACTTATCTACCTTTAATATGCTTTATGTTATAGCCAAAACCACTGGCATCCATTCTTGTTGACCCATTTGTTATAATCTATATGTATGAGAATCCACATACAAGATGACTTGGTGTCAAAGTCTAAGTACTATTTACAATACTGACAAATGAGAGTACTTTTATAGACACTCGAGTGAAATATCAAATGAAACTCTCATAACAGCTCATGTTCAGTGAACTTGTTACCATAACAAGCATTTATATGTTATCACCAAGTATTACTATACTTTAACTCGTGAGATCAATTGCATGCCTCATATGCATGAAGGTTTAATAGATGTTAGGTTTTATGCATTGTCAATGCTCTATTTTAACAATACGATGACCAAAAACCTTTTAGAAACACGATCTGATGTATAAGGATCTCATGATGGTAATTCTTTACAATTCCTTTGCAAGTTCAATGCATTTCATTAGCTTTATCTCCATATAGATTAATTAAAGCATAATATGTATTACATGCAATAACTAAAATTTAGTGAATTATAAGTAAACCTAATTGGTTTGTGGGGTTTACAGTAATAGTTTCTTCCTACCAATCCATAATATCAACCAACCTCTATTATTATCAGATTTAATCCCACTACAACCTACCCTAAGAAACACCTTCTTAGCTTCCTAACCATAACTGATATATCCCTTCAGTACAAATACCTTTAATCTATCCAGCTATAAACATAAACTTGATAAAACTGTCACTGAAACCCCAACTCAATAATAGATGGAGAAAAAAAAAAGAAGGCTTATTTACATGGTGTAGAGTTAAAATTATGTTAGGAAATAATGCATGAAGTCTCAATTCTACTAAATCTTGGCAAATGAGAGTGAGGAAACATCATATAAGCTAAAGGAGTTCTTAGTTTGTGTTGAATCCATGGATGAAAATAGTAGTGATGTTAATAAAAACTCAAGCAACATTTTATTTCACTACAAACCTTAGTTGGTAAGAAAAGCCCTTAGACTATAAAAGTGCTAAGATATGTGAAATATCACAAGGTAATCCTCTATGTGGAATATGAGAGCACATATAACTTCGTTGACCAATCTTTAATCAAGAATTTAGGTTGTAAAATAATTCAAGTAGATGGAGTTAATGTGGCAATAGTTAATAGGGCTCTGATATATGCATTACAGTTGTGTAAAAGAGTTCAATGGAATTCATAAGGGTGCTCACAATGTACTATCTTCTTGGTTTTGCACCTAATGGAATTTAACTTAGTTATGAGAGTATAATTATTAAAAAAATTAGGCCTTTGCCTTGGAATTTTAATAATCTCACAATCAGATTTCATAGAAAGCTGTTAACTATAAATTATAAGGGTCGATTGCTAATATTGTGTCATTTGCTACTAACAAGCAACTTAGCAATCTTTCACATTATTCGAAAAAGACTTTGACCTTCTATGATTGAAGTTCCATCAGATACAATGATTATTGAGCCCATAATAGCTTAGCACCTTAAGCTACCAAGGGACCTTTACAACTTGTTGGTCATTTATGCCATTGTGCTTAAGTTCTATAAGGGTTACAACCTCAACAAGCTCAAGACCATAGAATTCCCTTAAAAGGGGTGAATCTTATGATGTCAAACTTAAACCTTATATGTACCTTCACTATACAAAAGAATGAGATTGAGAAGCTATTGGTAGAGATAAAGATAGCTAGCATTACTCAAAGACTGCACCAACTCCTTTGCATCTTTAGTGGTTTTTGTCGAGAAAGATCATGGATCTAAAAAGATAAGTGGATTACAAAGAGCTCAACTAATTGAAAGTGAAAGACACATTACAATTTCCTTTAGTATAGGAGTTACTAGATGAGCTTAATGGGGCTTGTTCTTTCTCCAAATCGGATGTCAAGTTTGGGTAACATTAGGTAGAATGTCTGTAGGTAATGTTCATAAAACTACATGATTAACTAATCATCGATATTGCGAGTTCTTAGTAATGCCTTTTGGGCTTACTAGTGCACGAATCACCCTTTTAGCTTATCCTAAATAGTCTGTGTTAGTGTTTTTAAATGATATCTAGGTATATTTTACTACTTGGTCTTTATATCTACAACATTTAGAGTTATTGTTTGAAGTTCTATTACAGCATCAACTATATCTTAAGCTCTCTAAACATGACTTTGGGGCAACCAAAATTAAATATCTGAGACATGTTATTCATCTTTAAGGTGTTTCATTGAATACCAAAAAGGTTGATTGTATGAAACTAATAAGTGTCTAATTTTATATAAATTATTCTCCTATCTTAATCTTGTCTAGTTATATCATTTATTTATCTTTTTGTTTTATAGGATTTAATTGGATGAAAAATATAAAGGAAGCACAAATTGTCTAAGTTAGAGAATTTGTGTACATTTTTAATATTAGTGAGTCTGATCTTGGAAAACTCTAATTACACTAAGAAAAGTTGAAAGATAAAGATTGACTTAGGCTAAAAGTTAAAAGTTGAAAATTTACAAAACTATAGTGAAAGTAATTATTTTTTAAGCTGATCAGATTAATAAATAGGAGAACTATCTCTTACAAAATTATGTTATTTATCTCTTGGATAAATAAAAATCAACTGGCAAGTCCAATTTTATGGTTACATTCATCAAAAAAGAAGATTGCACTCAACCTCTCAAAACACCAAGATAAAGATTAGAGATTAATTTTTAATTTTTATTTTGATAAATTAATGCAATTATCCTAATCCTTAACTCCAGCTGAATTCTTTTCCTGTAAATAGAAAAGGGGGTGAACAACTTTTAGCATCTCATTCATGCTCTTTTCTATTCTCTTTTATTTCTTCTTTTCTAAACTATATTTTTCTAAGTTTTTTATTTGGCAATAAAAGATCTACAAGCTTTTATATTCTTTCATCATGAGAAATAAATAAAGAAGTTTTTTTTTTCAAGTCAATTTTTTACAAATATCTTGTATTTTTTTTTATTAAAATGTCATGGTTATATGATTTCAACCCCTAGGATACATACTAGTAGTTTTCTTATACTTAATCTAGAGCTAGTTTAGTTGATTAAATACATAATAGTTTGATTAGTTTCACATAAGTAGCAAATAACTTTAATGAGGATTATCAAGTTTTCACTTCAAAGGTTATGACGTAAGTCTTTTTTAAATAGAGTCAGCTTTTGATTTTGTTAAATTAAATCAGCTAAACTTTCTTAATTTTTAAAGCTATCTTTTAATTATATTTTAAAAGCTTATTTTAGGGTAGTTAATAATAAGAGTTAACCATAGTGTTAAACTTAGTTAGGAAGTAAGGAATGTAAAAAAGTTAATACATGTTTGATTCTAAGCTAATTTATTTATTTGAAAAAGTGCATAAAAGTTTTTCAATTATTGATGATAATACATTAGTGAGCAACACCGATTTATTACCAAGTCTTTTCCCCATTGATTTTTCACTTAAAACCATTTTCAAAGTTGTTTTTACTTTGTTTCTATTCAAAAGCATTTAAAACCCCCTATTTACTTTTATTTTCATTTTCTCAATTAGATTCTACAATTTTTCTTGCCACTTCATTTCTTTGCTTTCTATTTTGAAAATCAATTTTACACTTCTAAAAGTCTTTATGGGACACGATTTCTATTTTCTTGCACTACAAATCTAAATTCAAGCTAAAGTGAGCAGTATAAATTTGTAGCATTGACAACTATCTACTAAATATCTAGGCTTATTGCAACAATTACCTATCCCTAAAAAGGTATGGACAAACATCTCTTTAGAATTCATAAAGAGACATCCTAGGCTTCGAAGCAAGGATACAATCATGGTTGTGGTAGATAGGTTGAGCAAGTATAACCACTTCATCACTGTTAGCACATCCTTTTCTGCATAAGTGGTTGCTCAAGTTTTTCTAAATAACATCCTACAAACTAGAGGTGACAAAATGAATCCGAACCCAAAATCCGCCCAAAAATACCTGAGCCTGAACCCGAATTAAACTTGATTTGACCAAAAAGTAAATGGCCTAAACCCGAAAAAACCCAAACCCAAATGGCTCGAACCCGAAATGCCCTGAACCTGAAAGAACCTGAATCCAAAATGACTCGAACCCGAAATGACCAGAACTTGAGCTCGACCTGAACTCGAACCCGAATTTAGTACTAAAAATCAATATGAAGAAATTATAATTAAATAATTTTTTATAAATAAAAAACTTTAATAGTGAATTTTATTTTAATATTCTTTTAATAATTTAATGAAATATTAAAAACATAATTTATATTTTAAATATTATTAAACTTGCTCATGGGTTGGACTGGACCGCGGTTTAAATTTTTTTAAAATCTCAATCCCAGGCCTTTATTTAATTTGACCAGACCTGTCTATTTAAGCAAAATTACTGTTTATCACATTAAAGAATAGTTTTTATTAATATTATATTTAGTATAATTAAATTTAAATAAAATATATTAATTTAAAATCACTGTTTCAAGTCGGATCAGGCTAGTCTGATATAAAAATATAAGAAGCTGGGCCAGACCCAATTGGATCGAGTAGGTAGCCCGACCCTTGAATAGGTCTATATATAATAAAATATTAATTTATCAAAAAGTAAATCATATCATGAGCTTTG
>JAQSVH010000012.1:91715-111934 GCA_029448705.1 Adansonia digitata | reverse complement strand
TAAAATTAAAATAAAAATAAATAATAAAATATTTTTTTTATTTTTTAGCAGATTTGGTATAGATTCTAAATTGATCCACAATTCAACATCTGGACTATCCTTTAAATATATTATTTAAAATAAAATAAAAGTAATTAATAATATAAATATTTTAAAATTTTTTACCAAACAGATTAGGTACAAATATTAAATTAAGCTATAAGTCAACCTATAGATCAACCCTTTAAATACATCATCTAAAAACTAAATAAAAATATCAATCAATAAAATAATTTTATTATGTACTTGTCATTTACATGTCATAAATAGACCCATAGGTCACGTATAAATCAACTTCTTTAAGTACCTCATTTAAAAATCAAATATAAAATATAAATATAAAAAACTAAAAATAATTAATAAAATAATTTTTTATTTTTTTTAAGCAGGTCGAGTATCAATTTTAAATCAACCAGTGAACTAAGATGAAGAGCAATCCCTTAATAAAAATAAAAATTAAATATAAAAAACTAAATATAATTAATAAACTAATTCTAAATTGATATATAAATTACCAAGAGGACCAATAGATCAAGCATTTTAAATATATAATCAAAAAATTAAAAATAATTAATAAAATAAAATTTTTATCAAAAGGGTTGAATACAAATATCAAATTCAATACATAAGTTTTCATATAAACCAACCCCTTTAAAACATATAACATCAAAGTTTTTTTCATATATGTAGTATAAATGTCAATTCTAAATTAAGACATGATACAAAAAATAATATAAATGCAACACGAATAAATGAACATATCAAATATACATAAACGACTAACGTGAAAATTTTATATATAAATTTATAATACTTTTAACATATAAAAAATAGCATGAATACGACATATATAAAAATAATTAAAACATTATATAAAAAATTATATGAACATTATATGAATAAAGAAATGCATAAAAGTATAAATAAAATAACACGAATTATTAACATATATAAATTTATAATATTTTAAAAATAAAAAATAATATAAATATGAACATAATTGTTTTTAAAGGAAGAAAACAGCAAGCCAAAACAAACAAAAATAAAAGTAAAAAAATAATTACAATCTCCCTATTAAAAATTTTAATAATTATGATTTTTTTTAAATTATTTTTTTTATTTCAGTTTATTAGTCTTTTTTGAAATTCTCCCTCTCACATTGGATCAAAATAGCTTTATAAATTTAAAAATATACCCCTTGAGTCCCAGGATTCAAAAATCATATATAATAGATTTCCACAAACAGTTAAACGCTTAAACTTAACATGATAATTTACCTCTGCCCTATTGCCTATGACACACTTTATGTCATAACCTAGCGTCGGCTTACCTTGATGCTACAAAGACTACCTCGATGAGGAGTAGTGAATGAGACCTAGCCACAAATAGGTGATCCCCAATGGTGTCAAGAGTGGCATGGGCCTTAAAATAAATAGATTTAGGGTTAAGTAAAAAAAATCATTCAAATCAAAAATTGATTTGAATCATAGTATTTGGTTTGGTTTGGTTTGGTTTTGGGTTTTATTAAATTCAATTAAATTATGGTTTAGAAATTAATGATATATATTTAGTTCGATTTGGTTTTTGGTTCACAAATTAAAAAATTACAATTATGCTAATCAAATTTTATTTTTATTTTTATTTAACTTTTAATTTTTTATAATATAAAATAAATATTTTAATTCAAAATTAGTGTAAAAAAACTATAAAATACTGTAAAAAATATTTTTTAAACTTTTAAAAATGATGAATGAATTGATCTGAACTGATAAAATTTGGTTTAGATCGGTTCAGTTTTACATGATTTTGCTTCAATTTTAGTTCGGTTTTTGAAAATCCATAATATTACTCATTAATTATAAAGTTTTTTGAAAACCGATTCAAATCGTTGTCACCTCTGGGTAGACTAAGGGCCAAATTAGAGTTGATCAGCCTGATGTTTGCTATTGGTTTAGCCATGTGCAGAAGCCTTTTAATTGGTTGGCAGAGCAATAGGATGATTTCTTGTATAGTTAGGATCAAGAGGCTAAGCGTCATTTGCGGAGATGACTTGAGTTGATCTTGGAAGAAAAGGGTCTTTCTTGACTTTTTAACAATTCGTGGTGGTAGAGCTTTAAAAGTTGTTATGCACTTTATAGGAATGATTTGTGTCAGCTCTCCACCACCACTTCACCTCACAAACGAACAGGCTTTCCACCACCACTTCACCTTACAAGTGAACAAGGCTTGCCCGAGGTGAATGAGCTACTCCTATGCTACGTAGTTCTTAAATAGGTAAGCAACAAGGCCAAGCAGATGGCATTATGTCTTTTATTTGCACAGAATCCTTTTCGGACCCAATAGATCTGTATCAGTTATAATGGCCACGTCTAAAGAGATGCATGATAAGCTATTAAAAACATTAGGGTATTCATTCTACGGAGGATCCTACCAATAAAGGTGCCTCAAGGTCG
The DNA here is from genome assembly GCA_029448705.1 of Adansonia digitata. Taxonomy (NCBI): domain Eukaryota; kingdom Viridiplantae; phylum Streptophyta; class Magnoliopsida; order Malvales; family Malvaceae; genus Adansonia; species Adansonia digitata. Next base: position 109,442 of record JAQSVH010000012.1, on the reverse strand, counting down.
CAACATGATGATTGTTGGAAACCTTGAGTAATAGGTTCCAAAAAAAAAGGGTACCATGATGTGGATTGAGTCAACATTAATAAACGAGACGAACACTATGTTTGATGCCTCATTTAATGGGATCATAGCCGAATCTTTAAAGGCAAGAGCAGATTATCTAAGAAAATGTCAAGTCTATGCAACAAAAGAACTTAGGTGTGTTCTTGAGCCTATAAAGGCATCGAAATAGTAAATGAAGGATGTCATCGCCTGGCATTGACATGCCTTGGTGATGCCAAGACTACCTCGATGTGGAGCAGTAGACGAGACCTTGTCCATGGGATAAGTAATATCCATGCAATACCAAAAGTTCTATGAGCCTTAGAGTAGGCTGATTGTTGCCAAGCTTAGAGTTGGTTAGCTTGGTGTGCATTGTCGGGTGAGCCACAAACGGAAGTGTTCGAATGTGTGATATTAAAATTGCTTAAATGATTAAAGTGTAAAATGATACGCTCAAATAGATAGATTTATTTAAATATTTTTTATAAAAAAAATTAGTTTTTCATGTACTAAGCATTTTTTGTCTTGTTAAAAGGCAAAATGGTCAAAAAATTATATTCATAAGTTATGCATCCAAATAGCTCAGGTATGTGATATTAAAATTATTTAAATAGTTAAACCTGCTTTGAAGATTATTGAGTGAAAAAAAATTAGTGTTTTGTGTATTAAGCACTCTTAGCCTTGTTAAACAACAAAAATGGTCAACCAAATTTTATATTTGTAAGTTATTCATCTAAATAGCTAAAGTGTTTGATATTAATTTTACTTAAATGGTTAAATTTGATTTGAGGACTATTGGATAGATAAAAATTCATGTTTGTTTATTAAAAGGCTAAATGATTAGATAAATTTAATAAGAGTTTTATATTAATAAGTTATGCGTCTAAGTAGCTTGAGTAAGTGGTATTAAAATTGCTTAAACAATTAAACTTGATTTGAAGATTATTACATTGAAAAAAATGTTAATATTTTTGTATTAAGCACTTTTAGTCCTATTAAAGGACTTCATGCATTAAGCACTTTTAGTCCCATTAAAAGGCAAAATGGTTAAAAATTTAGTAGTCGAAAGTTATGCGTCTAAATAGTTTGAGTGTGTGATATTAAACATCAAATGGTTTTAAGGACTATTGTCTTGAGAAAAAGTTAATGTTTCATGCTTTAAGTACTTTTAATTAATTTTATGTTCATATGTTATGCATCTAAACAACTCAAGTTTATGATGTTAAATTACTTAAATGGTTAAACTTGATTTGAATACTATTACATAGAGAAAAATTTAGTATTTCATCTACTAAGCACTTTTCATTTTTTAAAAGATGAATTAGTTAAGTAAGTTTTATATTTGTAAGCCATTCACATAAATAGCTCGAGTTTGAAGATTGATGTATAGATAAAAAGTTAGTTTTTTCTTTCCTTATTATGTCTTTTTCATCCCATTAAATGGAAAAAAGGTAATAAAAAAATGTTTTAAATTTGAAATTATGCATTTAAATTGCTCAAGTGTGTGATAGTAAAGTTACTCAAATGATTAAACTTAATTTGAAGGCTATTGCTCAAAGAAAAAGTTAGCATCTCATGTATTAAAAAATTCTTGTCTCGTTAAAAGGTAGAATGGTCAAATAAGTTTTTATATTCGTGAGTTACACATCTAAATAGGTCGAGTGTTTGATACTGAACTTGCTCAAATTGTTAAACTTGATTTCAAGATATCGTATAGAGAAAAAGTTAGCACTTCATATATTAAATACTTTTCATCCAGTTAAAAGATAAAATGATCAAAAATTTTATATTTGTAAGATATACATCTAATAGTTTGACTATCTAAAATTAAAAAGGCACTACAATAAATATTAAAATTTAAATTAATAAAAGAAATACAAGTTTCAAGCATAGATATGTATTGGTTGGTACCAAATATATATCTATTTTCAATTACATACATAACAAAAGTATGAAAATATATGTGGTACCTTTTGTAAGAACGATATGGTTGATCAGGTTGGTCACTCTTCAACCTAGATTATGCCTTTCGCAACCTTTACTGCGACTGCTGGTACAGAGTTAGCCGATGCTTATTCCCCAGATACTACACTACAATAAATATTAAAATTTAAATTGCTAAAAGAAATACAAGTTTCAAGCATAGATATGTATTGGTTGTTACCAAATATATATTTATTTTCAATTACATACATAACAAAAGTATGAAAATATATGTGGTACCTTTCGTAAGAATGATATGGTTGATCAGGTTTGTCACTCGTCAACCTAGATTATGTCTTTCGCAACCTTTACTGCGACTGCTGGTACAGAGTTAGCCGATGCTTATTCCCCGATACCGTCATTGCTTTTTCTCTGGGAAAAGAAGTTCACGACCCGTGGGCCTTCTACCTCCACGCAGCATTGCTCCGTTAGGCTTTCTCCCATTATGGAAAATTCCCCACTGTTGCCTCCGTAGGAGTCTGGGCCATGTCTCAGTCCCAGTGTGGCTAATCATCCTCTCGGACCAGCTACTAATCATCGCGTTGGCAAGCTATTGTCTCACCAACTAGTTAATCAGACTCGAGCCCCTCCTTGGGCGGATTCCTCCTTTTGCTCCTCGGCCTAGGGTATTAGCAGCCGTTTCCAGCTGTTGTTCCCCTCCCAAGAGCAAGTTCTTACACGTTACTCACCCGTCTGTCACTGGAAACACCACTTCCCGTCCAACTTGCATGTGTCAAGCATGCCGCTAGCGTTCATCCTGAGCCACGATCGAACTCTCCATGAGATTCATAGTTGCATTACTTATAGTTTCCTTGTTTGTAGACAAAGCCGGTTCAGAATTGTCTTTCATTACAAGGCATAACTTGTATCCATATGCTTCATATTCGCCTAGAGTTCGCTCTCAGAAATATAACCATCCCTACCCCCTCATGTCAATCACACGAGCCTCTTATCCATTCTTATTCGATCACGACGGGGGAGCAAGGCAAAATAGAAGAACTCACATTGGGTTTAGGGATAATCAAGCTCAAACGGATGACTTCCACCACGTCAATGTGACACTCTACCTCTGAGTTATCCCTTCCTAGGCACGTCTAGCTTTTCATTCTGGTGAAGCATTGCACAAACATATCTAGGAAACAGAACAACTTGCAGATCTAGGGAATGAAATATAAATATTAATTAATTTGAAATTAATAAAGGTATTTTATTCTACAGGAGGGAAGGGAACCACGAAGAAATGATTATATACCTCTCCTGGTTCAGGAAGTGAAATACTTATTGCGTATTAATTTCTGGAAACTCTGTCTATGTCTCTTCATTTCAAATAGTTCCATTCTATCCTTACCAAACTTAACTGTACTAGTATCAAACTCAAAACTGGTAAATGCAATTTGTTTCTTTTTGGCAAATGCAATTATTATTACTAGAGGCGAAAAAGTTACAATGGATAAGGAGAGATTCCCGGGGACGGGGAGGTAGACTTTGAATCTAAATGAATCTCACAATGATTGTCTTTCCCTTATTAATATAAAAAAATAATTAATATAGTTTTTAGATTTTGTAAGTGTAATTTATAAGATAATATATACACGCATACATTCATCTCCGCCTCCTGAGTCCTGAAAGTCCAGGTCCTGTCTGTTCGACCCACCTCTTAAGCAAGTCAAGAAGAGTACATGCATCCATCTCCCTTTAGATCAAGTATGCATGTAGATAGGTATGTATGTATGCGTTTATATTCATTAATCTGACAAAATAAATACAATTCAATTAATCAGTTTCCTTCTACCCAATTTTCATCTAAGAAAACCTTATTAATCGAATAGTTATTATTTTGCTCCTAATAATAGACGGACAGACCAAGTTGAGATTGCCTATCAAATATTGAACCTTAATCCTCATACATTTAATCCTAATATCATAGTTTAAAGCATCGTTAAATAAAACAAAATGTCTATGACCATCAAGCGAGTGACCCTGATCATCGCTTTTCTTGGCATCTTGTCTTTCATCTTCGGAGTCATTGTAGAAAACAAGAAGTTATATGTATTTACTACTTTTTTCTCAACCTTCTAGGGTCTAATCTAATCTATTCCACTACTGTTAATTTTAAGGTTTATCAGTGAGGAAAGTAACTTTTATAGTATAATTATAAGAACAACAGCAATGTAGTGATGTTAATATGGTCTTTTTTAATCATAGCAACTTGAACTCCAATTTCTGAAAAAATGTGATTATTTGCAAGTATCCATTGGATCTCTCAATTTTTTTAGGCCACCTATCGGCTGTATTTCTGATACTTCTTTCGTTGGCCACCGGTCTTTGTTTTACCCTTACAAAGGAAAATCTGTTCCCTTTTCAATTCTATTTCAAAGCACTAGTTTCTTGGTCTTCTTTAACATTGCCTTGTAAGCATTACTCTCTCCAGTTTTAATCCATGATTATGAAAATTAAATGATATCCTTAGTTCTTACTCATCTAATTAAGTTACCACTCCATGGTATATCACATCACATCATATCATATCATCTTCTCCTTGCTTTCCAATCTCTAACCCACAATTCTCAAATCATATTAGTAATTAATCATGAATGGACCATCATTTTAATATCATATTCTGTTAACCCACTTAAGTATTCACACTGTCGTTCTTAATACATACTGATTTATAACTACAAGTTTGATCCGCTTGTGGCAGGTTTACAGATGGCCTAGCAGCCATTCTACATTTATGGCAAACAATCACAGAGCAACTTTACTTGACTTGCAATGTTCATCTCAATCTCACCACAGATTGCCCGACTGCTGAGGCTGGACTCTCGATGGTAGTGCTGTTGTATCCTTCCATTCAGCCCTTTTTCTAAGTAATTGCCTTTATGCTGGCTGATAATGCCCGAGAGGATTACTTCGATGAAGTTGAAAAACGCAGTAAAGCTGACCTTGCTCAGGTTCTTACAGCTAAACACTATGTTAAAGGGGCTACTGTGTAATGCCGTTTCATGACTCATCAAGTTCCATCCTCTGCCTAATATCTGTCCCCAACTATATCATATTTTCTATATGGTTTGGACTTTTTTTTTAATAAATTTGTTGTTATTTTTCTGTTTCACAATAATAATTATCTATTAGTATTTATTCAGCTATCGCTATGAAATGAAAAGTTCTCATTGTTAATACTCTTTTGAAATCGTGATTCTGAAAGACTTCTGGTTTTAGTTGGGTTTTAACATTTTTAAAGCAAACGTGGGAGGATTGTAGCCTAGGTTAGCTAAATCCATCTGGATTAGATTGGCTTAACTTGGCTGGTGTTTTGTTGTGAATAGATTTGGCTTTTAATTATAAGCACCTAGCGTCGTGAATTTGAGGGACTATATAAAAATTGGTAGGAATTGACTCATAGAATAGAAGTTTGAGTGTGAAAGGCAAAATAAACGAGCATGGACTGAAAACACATGGTCCTGAGGGCATAATCAATGAGATTGCTCTTGGGCTGGTTTTAAATGGCCTTCGCCTATGATTTGTTGCATGATATTTTAAATCATTAAAGTATCGGTGTTGACGTTTTTTAAATAAAAAATTATTTTTTATAGCAAATGCAATTTTAAATCAGTAAAATTTAATTTTTATATTTAAAATTATGATTTGACAACTCAAATAAAAAGTTCAAAAAATAAAGCTAGCTTAGAAATTAACTTTTAGATAAAATAATTTTATTATCATTATATCTCTAAATTTTTATTATTTTAAACATATCTATTTTTGATATTTCATCTTCTTAAAGCATTTTCGAAACAAAACCAATTATTTAAAAATCTTTAAACTATATTTTTATCATATTTTTTCAACCTAAATTTTTATTAATCTGAACTTTTTTCAATAATAACGCTAAGCTACGCCTTTGTCTTAAACAGTTTTTATAGGTTCATCGAGATTTATCTTGGGCCGTTGGGCCCGCAAATTCCGAAACACTTCCAATTACCGATATGCATATTGCACTTGCCTTAGACGTTGGTTGTTATGGGATCTAAGACCCATCCACCAACAATTGGCATCAAATTACAGGTAGCTTAGCTTAGCTACCTTACGTATTTTTTTATTATCTCTATTCTCCTGCCCTTCATCATCCTTCATGCTAGAACAATTGTTGCCGCCGAGGCTGAGGCTGAGGCTTAGGCTGAATTTACGTTGAAGGCGTTAGGCGTGTCACTTCGCTTTCCTTGGAGATTTTGGGCCTTAAGTTTTGGAGAAGTTATTGGGTTTTGGGCTCCGCAAACTGGGTTAACCTTGGCATTCATACTTTTTTTGTTTTTTGGATGGTTAACCTAAGCGATAAGCACTCGTAGTTCATAGTTCAGACATAAAAAAGAAGTAGAGAGTAGTGAAAGAAAGAAAACCCTAGCAAAACCCTTCGGAGTCTGGGCTCTGTTTCTACTTTCTTCTTAGTCTTCTTCTCTTCTCTTCATTATTATTTTTCGAAATTATAAATATATAAACTTCAAAGTGAAAGGCAATAGATTTGGGTTTAGAGAAGAAATAAGCAAGCATATAGGACAGGAATAGAAAGAGAAAGAGAAAATGGTTTTAGGAGAAAGAGGAGGATGGGATAAGAGCGAGTCCAGGTACTGTGGGGTGGAGACTGAATTTGATGATGATGTCCCTCGCCTTTTGTCTTTCAATCTCTCCTCTGGCGGCTTTGATTTTGTTGTGGCTCCTTTGGTTAGTTACTGCCTTTTACTTTATTTTCTTTCTCTCTTTCTTAGGAGTACTGAAAAAGAAATAAGAAAAAGGCATTAACCCCACCTCGCTCTTATGGTTTTTTTTTTTTTTATGTGTGTGTGTGTGTGTATAGTAATAGGCTCACATGAATCATGTCTTTGCGGCATTTCTTCTGAAACTACTTTCACTTACTGGCTGTCAACAACAATGCCTTCTTCCCTCCCCCCCCCCCAACTCTCAATGATTCAAATTTTCCCTTCTCATTTACTCAAACTATCAAATCAAATACTGATGCACTACAATTGCTTCTTTTCTAGATTTTAGCTATGTATGCACCTTCTATGTTTATCAAGTTTTCAATTTGGACTTTCATCTATACTATTTTTCTCTCATTTTCTGGGAAAAAGAAAAAAGAATGCACGAGATTAAATGGAGCAAAAGAAACAAAAAAAAAATTACATTATATATTTTCTAGCTGCACTTATCTTCCTACCATTTATGTGCACAGATGGATCCTGCTTACAGACCAAGCTTGATGGAAGTAGACAAGGATAGCTCTTGCGTTCTGCCTTTTGCTGGGTCGGACTTAGTTTTGAGTCCTTCCCAGTGGAGCAGTCATGTCGTAGGTATGGACTTTTACTTGCATCCATTACAATTTGAAACATGACGTTCTGAACACTCTGTGACATAAGTTTTATTATCATTACAATTTTAATCATGACATTCTAAACATTGTGTGATGGAAGTTTTATTGCAAAGAGATTAAGGCATCTGAAAGATATCAGGTACTTCAGCAATCACTGTTACTCATGTGAAATTTTGTCCTTATAAGGAATTTAGATTGACTTCTTGCAGCTGTTAGTGATTGGATGCTTACATCTATCTGGGCTTGTTCAGTGAGACTCTTGAAATTGATTTAAATGCCCTCAACAGCTTCCTGAAATTGTCCAGGAAAAATCAGCCCGTGGATTGACTTAGATTCGGAGGATGAGATCCTTCGGGTGGATTCTGAGACTACTTTGAAGCAAGAAATAGCATGGGCTGCTCATCTATCGCTACAGGTGCAGATTTTTGTGATAGGCATTTTTTATAGTGTTGTAAGGTTTTGCTTATAGAGAAGTGCGGGAAGCTTTGCCTTCTTTGTTTATGATGTTCGATATTAGTCAAGGAGTAATTTGATGTTTTTATTTTGAAACCGAACTTCAAATGTGATGGGTTTTGGATTGAGCTTATTTCTCAAGAAGAAACTATCCAGTATTAGCGTTCAATTTTAATTATAATTCTACAGTTTGATTTGTTTTGGACTTAAAAAGATCTTGCAGTTGGGTTAAAATACACCAAACTTTGTGGATCTCGTAAAGTTTTTCACTGTCTATATGCGGCCCTGAAAGATTGTTTTTTAAAATAAAAACTCAGAAGGCATGGGTTATCCATATGTACACCTAAATCACCACTTATAATAGGCTCTATTGGATTAATTGGAACTTTGTATGAGGAAAATAAAACAAAACTAACCTGAAATTGGTTAGAATTGAATGCTTTACTTGAATCTTCTTAAAATTTGTGCTTTATCTACTGATGGCTTTGATGGGCATTAATAGTAGAATAAATGACTCTGTTTTTGTTAGTTTATGGTTTCTAAATTTATGATGAATTGTCATTTGCACTGCAGTCCTTGAAAGAAATTTTTGCTTCTTTGATTGGTAGCTTTAATATTCCATTTATTATCTGCTGTAGGCATGCCTTCTTCCTTCTCCTAAGGGATCTTCATGCGCTAATTATGCTAGATGTGTGAATCAGATTTTGCAGGGCCTGAGCAATATGCAGGTGCCTCTTTTATCTGAATTTTATAGTCAGAACCCATGTAAATTTTTATGTCATGTTCTAACTATTGTTTCTGCTTTTATTGTTTCCTCACTTCAGCTGTGGCTAAGGATTCCACTGTTAAAAACTGATGATGATTCACGGGATGTAGATTCTGATTATTTGGTGAGTGAAGTCTCCACTCTTGATGCTCATCTTACCGTTGATGATCAAGATCCAATTATGCTGCTATTTTCCTTTTCCTATTTTCTCTCTTGGACGTTAATATACGTATGCATGCATATAGCTGCATATAAAATATGTCTGAGAAAAAATTTGTCAGTTATGTCTGTATCATACATACCTTTCAAGGCATATAGATTTCTTGGAGTCCTTTTTCACTAAGTCCGTAGGGTTAAAAATAAGTAAGTATAATATGCGTGCTTTAAATTGTTACCTTCCCTCCTTTTTTTGTACAGTTGGATTCCTGGGAACTCTGGAATTCATTTCGAGTAATCTGTGAACACCATAATCAACTGTCTCTTGCCCTTGATATTCTGTGAGTTACTCTGATCAGCTATACTTTGATTATGTGACCAGATTTGTGAAATAAAACGTAGTTCTAACGATTGGTTTTTCTCTAGGAGTACACTACCTTCTGTAAACTCAATTGGGCGGTGGTTTGGAGAGCCTGTTAGAGCAGCCATAATACATACTGATGTAAGTATGTCATGAGGGTTTATTACTATTATTTTTGTTAAAAAGAGCCTAATCCTCAACCATCTTGTAAGAGTGAAACTTGCCTTGAGATTTTATTTAGCTTTAGCGCAGATTATCCCTCTTTCCTGGATTTTTAATGTAATACCGTTTGACAGTCTTTCCTGACAAACACACGGGGTTACCCATGCCTGTCAAAGAGCCATCAGAAGCTAATTACTGGGTTTTTTAACCATTCTGTACAGGTAAGAAAACATGTGCAAACTTTTTTAATTCTTATGTCATTTGACAGTTTTTTTTTTAATTGTTTTCCTGGCAGTCCAATTTATTATCTGCTGCAATATTTAGATTTTTTATGTTTTTTATTTTTTTAAAAATTCACCTACCCTTTTTCCTGGGAAATGTCTTGACAGATTGTTATTTCTGGAAAACCTGTGCATGGTATTCATGCACCAACCATGGGTTCAGATGCTAATCTTATTGATAAAAATTTGAACAGTAAGTGGCCGCCAGCATTTTTTTTATTGGCATGCTTGCTGAGTGGTAGGTGAGTTTATTGTTGAATAAGCACCCATGTCTTACATGAATGCAGGTATGCAAAGACATCCTCTCAGTTCTTATTTGGATTATGTCGGTTATCTTTATCAGAGGATGGAACCGCTCTCTGAGCAAGAAAGGATTGAGGTCTCTTTCTTTCTCTTTTTGAACAATTAAGACAGATTTTTTGGTGTTATTATATTGTTCTAACTTTTTCATTCTCTTATGTCAGCTTGGCTATAGGGATTTTTTACAGGCTCCATTGCAAGTGAGTTTTCTTTGCCTTGTGTTTTCTTCTGATTCCTAAAGTTTTCTTTTTTGTTTAGGGTTTGCAGTTCGGCTGAGAGAAACGCTAAAGTGTTTGGTTGTCGACTTCTCTCAAGAAATTAGTGCCCATAAGAAATAACTAATAATGTGTTAGTCAGAATATCTGACAAAGTAGCATTACACTTTTGCTGATTTTTTGTGATTATTATAATAATTATTATTTCCGTTAAGGTGGTTTATTCTGCTATTTGAATGCAGCCTCTAATGGATAATCTGGAGGCTCAAACATATGAAACATTTGAGAAAGACTCAGTGAAATATATGCAGGTAAATGCGGTTTCTTTCCTTTAGAGATAATTTGTTTGATATCTTCTTTTGTGCGTGGGACTTCTTGTTGATTGGTGGCAGTGGTTGTTTATTGTTATTATAAATGTCATTGTATTTTATATTTTTCAATCTGAATGAAGGTGTGCTTATGTTTTATTAGTATGAAAGAGCAATCTGTAAAGCCTTACTGGACAGGGTTCCTGATGGGGAAGCATCGGCAGTAACCACTGTAAGCTACCTGTTTATCATGTTTTTCTAATATGTCTGTTTTATATAATATCTGATAATCTTGTTCTATATTGGCTTTTCATGAATCTGATGTGTACAAGATTTTCAGTCTTGATATTCATATGTTTTTTACTTGGCAAGGTGCTAATGGTTGTTGGAGCAGGGCGAGGACCTCTTGTGAGGGCATCATTGCAGGTTTTCTTTTTTTTTTTGGGTGTGTTTTGCTGAATTGGTGTACTGGTTGTTGCGATTCTATTATGATGTGCTTTATATTCTCTTTATTGGTTTGACAGGCAGCTGAGGAAACTGGACGCAAGCTTAAAGTTTATGCTGTAGAAAAAAATCCAAATGCTGTTGTCACGCTTCATGTAAGTTGCAGATTCTAGTTATTATGTTTCAAATTGTGATACTCTGCAGTTGCTAAGATAATGAGCTGATAATTTTACTATGACAATCTGCTGGCAGTGTATGAACCATTTGCATCCTTGTGCATAGAGTTCTTGTTAGCACTTTCTTATTTGCATTTGTTTTGGATTGCCAGGGCAAGCTGATTTTAGTAAGAGTTGTTCTTCACTCTTTACAAATTCATTATTTTCTTTAGATTCTTGTCTGGATTTAGCATAGATAGTTATATGTAAGAAAATGCCTTTGTAATGGTTTTGTTGAACTGCAGAGGTGAAATAGAGATATTGCTAATATTAAAATGTACATCAATGTTTCACTATTAATATCATTAAGTTAAATCCCATATTAAATACATTTTTGTCCGCTATGTAATTGTCACTCAATTTTAGACCAGTATATTTTTTTGTGTTGTAGCTGAGGATTGTGGGATATATGATTGGTAGGATGAAATGGGTGTAGCTGAGGAATGTGGTTATCATTGAGTTTATCTTATTTCCCCCACCCCACCTTGGTGTGTGCCAAATTTACCTCTTGTGCTAAAATATCGTTCCTCAATAGCCTTTTTTTCCCCTCTGGGGAAAAAATCAAGGATTATGGAAGTACATCAAGTTCATGTGCCTTAGATATTGTATAATTTGACCTTTTAGTAGATTGAATCATTAGCTGGTAAAAGCTTTTAAATTAAGGCTGTTATTCGTATTTTGATAATAACTAACCTTTAACTTTTGAGCATGGATGGTTTTTCTTTGGAAGTCTGAAATTAGAAATGAGGACTGTTATTATGCACTTTCCTTGCGCAAGTTTGTTGAACATTCAACTAGTTTTGCAGTTTGAAAATAAAGCTATATTTGTTTAAACAGAGTTTGGTTAAACTTGAAGGTTGGGAAAATGTTGTTACCATAGTTTCTTGTGATATGCGTCTGTGGAATGCTCCTGAAAAAGCTGACATCCTGGTACGTGAGTATTTATTAATTGTGTTATTTTTCATTTTTTACTCTCGTATTCCTTTTTTGTTTACATCATATTCTTTGACTTGGCTATGTTGGTATCTAGGTCAGTGAATTGCTGGGATCTTTTGGTGATAATGAGCTGTCTCCTGAGTGTCTTGACGGAGCCCAACGGTTTTTGAAGCAAGACGGAATCTCAATACCTTCATCGTATGTATATTCCTTTTTATTATTATTACTTTTTTTTTATGAAGCAGCGGTTCAGTATCATTTTATCTTTTTTAGGAGGATTCAGCTGAATTCTTTACTGACTGAATCCTCATCTGTGTGGAGATCATTGCTCTAAATTTTGGCCCAATAATATCAGAGGTTACCATATTTATCATTGTCACTTGGCCTTCCTTGCTTCAAATCTTAGCTGTTTGCAACTTTAGGTTCTGTAACAAATTGGCTAATTCTGTTAACTTACGAACCAGCCATGTTAGCAATAATGTCATCATCAAAGATTGCTGACAAATTAAGTGAATGTCAGTAACAATAACTGAAATATGTTATTCTCACTTTGATAAATAAGCATTTATTTTATACTAAATGACCACTTTACTATGTTAGGTAATTAAATCATAAAGGTGATAACCATAACAGCAAACCATTGAAATAATTGATAGAGTGCTGGAGTGCTGACATGGTTGTTAGGTTAGTTGCCTCATAACCCAAGTCATCTTTATTTCCTTTCGTTTTTTCTTCCGGAAGAATCCTTCTGCCCTTCTCTCATGCTACGACATGTGCGCACACACACAAAAGTTAGAAATCAAGAAATGTACCTAATTCCTTCACTTACAAAAATACTTCTTACTTTGCTTTATAAGAATACAGATTTTATACTTGAAACTTGAAACAAACAGGAAAAAAAGGAGAAAGAGATGGTGTATCTAATTGGCCCATTTTGGGCTAAACAAGATGTTGCTGTTGTCCTGACCTAATAGCCTTGTCTGCATTTGGTTAATGATTTTAGTTGTTTACCGTTAGTATGTTTGCATTTGGTATATAATTCTAGATTAAACGAGTATATTGCTGCATATTTGAAGTTTTTTGTCCTGACTGGAAAATAGGAATCCTGTTTGTTCACATTTAGTGACTGCTAGTTAAATTTACCTTGTTTCTGTGCCCTTTGAGATGTTGAAGTTGCTTTTGATGCTGTTAACACGTTATCAATCATGAAGCAAATTGATAAACAAAGGGAATAACTGAATTTGTTATGAAATTAAAGTTGGAAGTCCAAGTTGACAGAATTAAAACTTGATGACCCAAGTTACGATTATATTGACAATTTCAGTGATCATTGGTGTAAATGACTTGAAATTTTCTCATTTATGTGCAGATACCCCTTATAGGAATCTACATGGGCAAGCTTATGATATTTTGGTTATGGTTCCGCTTTGGCTTTATGTTTTGATAATTGTCTTGTCTATTTTCGCTTAAATGGTCATTGGAAATTTATTCTCCTGATGGCAAAGACTACTGATCTTTATTTGGCAACCCCACCCCTGAAAATAGTACTAATCTTACTTGCATTATTTTATGAATATTTAGGAAAGGCTTATTATCGAGTTTGTTCCTTCAGATAGATGTATTATATCAGAAAATACTAAAGAAAATAATGGTCTTAATTGATACGTTAATATCTCACTCATTTTGTTGAAAACGATTTTTCCGAATTGGACTAGTGCCCTGTTATGAATTTCTGAAGGGAAAATTCTTATTTAAATTGCATCTTTTTTAGCCAATGAATAATGTATATGTGTTATTCTTTTTTCTTTCCAATGTCTTTTGTTTATTCTATTTTTTTTAATTATTATTAGACTTGGCAATTCGAGTATTCGTGTCATGTTTATGTTTTTTGCTGTGTTATAATCGTGTTTAAGATTTTTTTTATATTTATATAAATTTTGATACGTTAATAATTCGCATTATATAGATTTTGGACATGTATTAATGTCGTGTTTTAATTACCTTATTCGTGTCATTTGTGTAATTGTGTCTAATATTGCCAGGTCTTATTTTTGCAAAAATATATTTAATTGTTTCTTCTTCCAATATACTATATTTATAACTCTTCAGTATTTCTCTGTATTCCATCGTCAAAAGGAGAAAAAAGGAAAAAGGAAATCGATTCAGGTGGTCATTTATCAATTTCTAAGCAACAGATTGTGAATGTTAGCTTTTATCAATGAGATTAAACCCTATTGTTAAGTGGCCAGTCTGATATCATAAAGTCATGGTATCAAAAAAATCTGAAATATATTTTTTGTGTTATGCCTCTCTCAGGTATACAAGCTTCCTCCAACCAATAACTTCTTCGAAGCTATATAATGATGTATGCCCTTGTATTTATGCTTTTCTACTTCCTGGTATATTTTTTGAAGTTTTTCTTCTACTAATTTATTTTTTCCTTTTGTTTGGTTTTCACAGGTCAAGTCACATAAAGATCTTGTCCACTTTGAAACTGCTTATGTTGTTAAACTGCACAGCGTTGCCAAGCTGGCTCCTTCAAAATCTGTGGGCCTCCACTCTTGCATGTGCTTATGAAGCTCCAGATTTTGTCATTCTTAACCTGTCTTTTTGTTCTTCTTTGAACAGGTTTTTACATTTAATCATCCCAATTACTCAACTAAGAGAAGCAACCAACGCTACAAGAAGCTTCAGTTTGTGATACCACGAGACACTGGGTCGGCTCTGGTACATGGTGTGTAACAATCAAGCCCGTTTCTTTCAAATGCATGTTCTAGAAAAATTATGTGATGCATAGCTAATTTTTTGGAGTGTCCACGGAGTTTGGTTTACACTATTTCTTTCCATTTCAAGAATAATCTTGAAAATAAATGTAGAAAATTTAATTACAGGATGAGAATCTTGTCCTTGTCTATGACCTCATGTCAAAAATGTTCGTATCAAATACTCAGTTTGCCATTCAATTTTCAGGTTGACAATATTAGGCTCACAGCAATTCATTTCAACTTATGAAATGCCTAACGCTGATGAAAGTTTAGAGATGTTAGACTTCAAAGGAGTCGGAATTTAGCTTCTTTTTTTTTAATATAGGAGATTATATGCTAACATTGGGCTATGTTGTTGATGGATCCTATTGTCTCAATGTCAAATGGAGCACCATTTTACGGAGCTCAAAATTCTTTTACCATTACATAAAATAGCATTATGGGGTATGGTATAGTAGCAAGGTAATAGAATCACGAATGAAAATGAGTAACTTATCTCATCCTATAGCATTGATATATATATATATATATATATATATATTTGAATGGATTTAAAACTCATTAGCCACTCTCAATTTAAAGTTGAATTGAGGAAAACAAAGGCATGATAGATAGGAGACCAATTCTAATGCCGTATTGAAGCTTTAGAATTTAGCGGAACTGGTTGCAGAGACAAAAGAGAAGGCATTCGAGCAAACCGAAGAACTCCTCCTCAAGCTGCTGTCGGTCCTTGAACTATTTTGAAAACTCTGGTAGCAGACAGGAGACCAATTACTTACAGAATTGTTTCTCACTTATCGTTACTAAATTGCTTGCATGTTAACTTTTACAAAAGAAAAAAAAAAGGAAAAGTTGAATGATAATCATAGTACATATTCATGTGATAAATTGTAGACCTGACTTTGTTTGCAAATCTCATTGAAGGATTTGCTGGCTACTTTGACGCAACGCTCTACAAAGATGTACACCTAGGTATTGAACCGTCGATGGCCACGCCAAACATGTTCAGCTGGTATGTAATTTTGTTCTTCTTGGATCCTTGTGTCAAGGGCTCACAAGTTTGAAGCTTCTTTATCTTGTATGATATATTTTCAAGTTTTTTTATTAGTAGAGGAAGTCTGCAAGATTCGGAAATTAGATTGACAAATTTCTATGCAACCATTATTTGGCTTTTTAACTGTATCTGATTTTCTATCGTGTGAACTTACTGAAATAAGTCCCATGAAGAACCAAAAATATGACTTTGGTGTTTGGCAATAATCTCAGCATAGACTTAGGCTGGAAACATGAAGTATGGATTGCCCTAATTGAGAATCAGTTATTATAATTGGTTCTTTTTTTTTTTTTTCCCAGAATATGATTGGTTCTGTTTACGGAGTGACTGGATGTCTAGTTTTGTTCAGTGGCCACGAGAATGGTGTCAGGATTTCTTTTATTTTACAGTTTGTCTTTTTTGTTGTTGTTAAAGCTATTTTGCTAAAGCTTCATGCTGGCTAGCAAAAATGAGACACAAAGACTTGGGTTATTCAAAATTGAAACTTACTGATGCCTAGCACCTATGCGGAGCTTATAAACCTTATGAGCCTACTAAAATGTGGGAAACCTTGTCATCTATATCTAATTTGTCGAAAAAGACTGGAAGTTCTTTCCTTTATCGGGCTCTTCCCAAAAATGAAATTTTTGATTGGTGTGGATGGACAGGTTTGCAATATTTTTCCCACTAAGGCAACCAATATGTGTTCGACCTGGTTCCCCTCTAGAAGTACATTTTTGGCGTTGTTGTGGTTCTACCAAGGTGAGTCATTTTGCATTATTGTTTACAATATTTGACCTTAGTTTTTGTTTCTTAAATTTATTATCTTCTAAACCTAATCACTAGTTTGTTTAAAATTGAAAATGTAAAGATAGGCTGTTTGATTGGGTGGGGCTACAATGTCCTGCAGGTTTGGTATGAATGGTGTGTGACGTCTCCTTGTCCGTCATCTATTCACAACAGCAATGGCCGTTCATACTGGGTGGGTCTTTAGGACCATTTAGTTGATTGGAGAGGTTGAGCTTGTTCCAGTTCTGTGTTGCTGTGGCTGATGAAGGGAAGATGTATTGCTTTTATTATGGGTGGGAAGGAGGCGCAATTTTGAGCAGGTGATGGTGAAGAAATGCTTTGCAACTCAACTTAGATATATAAAATTGAGAACAGTTATTATTGTACTTTTGGTCCGCTTTTGTAGTTTTTACATTTTATAATGTGCGTGTGATGTTATGAACAATCAATACGTGATGAAATGACTTTGGTATTTGGATTTGGTTTTGGCGCAATGGCAATTCTTTTTTTTTTTTTTTAATCTTTTTTGTTTCTCCCCATGTTATGTTAAGGTTCGCCTTGGACCTTGGCCTTCAACTTGGTTTGTTTTCTTGCTACAACAGACGATTCTTTTGTCCACCGGTTGGCCTGTATTTGCATTATATTTGGACAGGTGAATTGTTAATTCTCTCACAACCCTCTTGCGCTTTGTGATGGCTGCACCAAAACCAAAAGGAAAAATTCGAGGTGGTGATTGGGTGGGTTTAGGTAGGTTTGGGCTGGGATAGATTATTTTGAGTTTGAGTTTTTTCAGATTCGAGTATATTCAAATTCAGGTTTTTTTGGGTTCAGGTCAATTCAAGTTCGGGTTTATTTAGGTTCGAGCCAAGTTAGGTTTGGGTCAATTTAGATTTAAGTTCGAGTTTGTTTTATATATATTTTTTATTTTTTGTTAAATGTAATTACTTTTACATAATTTTGAATTCTAAGCTTAGGTTTGAATTTGGTTCGATGCAGCTTGAAAAAAATATTAGTTTGATTTTATAGGCTTATTCATAGTTTGAAAAAATTTTGAACTTTAAATTCAAAACCAAATTCGGCTTAGTTTGCTCATTTAAGTATAAATTATTGTACATAATATTAAAAAATTATTTTTATATTAATATATATATTTTAT
>JAQSVH010000012.1:70568-84261 GCA_029448705.1 Adansonia digitata | reverse complement strand
GTGCACCATGCCAAGCACATGAGTACAATCCTAGGCACGAGTTTCACCGACCAGCAAACATACAAAATGCACAGAAAGAAGCCTGAATCTAGCTTAAAGGGACCTTTTGTTCACATAAATGTAAGTTTCTTTTGCTTAGCTTGGTTTTTAACGTACTTTAAGGTAAAACACAGAACTGACTTGTTTCTTAGTATTGATTTAAATGGGCTCGACCGCTGTTCCAGACCGTTATCTTTGTTCTATTTCCCCCCTTTGTACTCCGAAGAAAATTTCTTTTGATTAATTTATGCAGCTAAGATGTGATCCAGAATGTAATTTGTTCATGAATTTCTAGGCTTCGTTTATTGTTGTAGCATCGTCTATGTGATTGTTTCAGAATGCAATCCTTCATTGTTGTAACTATCTTTTGATGATCAAGGCCTCGCTGCATTATTAGGCAGTTGTGGAATTCTTTTATTCTGTTGCCTTGCTTGTCATTTTAGGCAGAGCTCTCTCTTATTCAAAGGCAAAGAGTACAAGTGGCATTCCACAGTTATTCTAATTACTATTTAAAACAGTATCCCATCTTTTACATATTTGTTTGTTATCATGATTGTATTTTTGTAATTTCACTACCATGGAAGTTTCAGCTGCACAGCTTTTAACGATAAGTGATAAACATACTAAACTTTATTATGAGATATATTCTGATATATCAAGTTTCAATCATTTGTTTTTGTTGTTGTTGGCTTTTTTTTTTTTTTTAATTGTGGGCAATCCTGTTAATTTCCGATTTTATCTTATGGGTGATCGTAGGGACCAGAAAACTCTAAAAAGACCTCGCGCTGAATGGCAAGCAAAAATTGATGAACTTAAGGAGAAGACAAATTATTACACTACAAAACAGCTAATTCAGGTACTTATAGAAAAACAGCAATTGGTTTCATCAAATTTTATTTGTCCTGTGCCTGAATTTTATTTGAACTTTCTTCTGGTATTAATGCTATGAAAGAGAAAACATGACGTATGGACCTCCGCGCTTCGTATTGTTGCAACAAGTTTTCCCTCTTTTATTTTTTATTTTTCCTAGTAGTGTAAGCCACTTTTTGGATAGTTCGAAGAGTCACTTAACTAGGAAAAGATATTAGATAAAGCCTCATTTTATTTTAAATTATTAGGAAAAGAAAACTATTAATAGCATTGCTTGCATAAGCACTTTGGGATAATTTGTCGCATATATGCGATGCACAGAACTTTGCAGTAAGGTATACAACTTTAACTAATCATCTTGAAAAAATTGCTGCCAAAGTAAACTATGGGCAAAAGCCTGTTGTAATTAATATTATGGTATCAAATAGAACGTAAAGCAATAATTTAATATTTCTCCTTTTCTTATTTTCTAAAGCTGAAATGAAGATAATGAACAAAATTTGGGCTTCTAGTTTTTGTTTGTTGTTAGAGCTTGGTTTTATTATGGACTACATCCTGGACTATTTTTTTGAATGCTTTGGTATCAGATGCAAATCAAAGCTTATTTAAAGCACTTTGATGCAGAGATATAAGCCTGATCCAGCAGCAAAGGCTGCCGCTGCAACTGTCCTGGCATCTAAGATGGGTGCAGATTCAGTTTTGAAAGTCTGTTGGAGATGAATCTAAGCTTAATGTGCCAGGGGGGAAGAGCGATGATGTTGAGGGGGTGCCGTCGAGTGGACTTTGAAAAAGAAAGCAATTGCATGCTAAGTCCAGTAGTACAGGAATCCGTCCATTGATTCATTCTGATGAAGAAACACCTCATTATTCAGGAAGTGAGGGTCCTCGAGCTTCTGAGCATAATGAACTTGTTGTCGATCGTTACTATCCACAGGGACCTTCCACAAGTAATCGGGGATGGCTTGCTCGAATTGTTTCCTTGCTTATGGGTGAAGATCCATCACAGTCTTATGCCCTCATATGTGGCAATTGCCGTATGCACAATGTTTAGTGGAATTTACTTTTGCGGTTATAGTATGAAGTGAAGATGTTGAGGAGTTACCGAATATTAGCTAATTATTGTTAGTTGAATTATAGGAGTTCTTAGTTATACACACTGTATAATTACTGTAAATATAGGATGATAGTCGTAGATTTATTTTGATTTATTCTGTAATTATTTTGACATGATTATTTTCCTTATTTACTCTATGTAGAGCTTATAAATAGGTTACTTGTAATAGTCTCTAAGTGTGGTAATACAAATCAAAAAATTTTAATCCTATTCTCTCTATTTTAAACATGGCATCAAAGTCTATCTATTTTTCTTTCTGACCAAGGCACCATTCATTTTTTCTACCTTAGCAGTTTTTTTTTCAGAGCCTTTCTTCTTTGAAACAGTGCAAGTTTTTTTTCAACATGTCGGAGACTTCTAATTTTGCTTATACCACTACTAATGTTTCAAGAAACCATAACTCTCTCAATTCTAAATCATGCTTTGTTCAAATCACCAGCATTAGGTGGAATGGTGACAATTTTCATCATTGGTCTTAATTTGTTTGTTTGTATATCCAAGGAAGGGGAAAAATTGAATATTTAATGGGGGACAAGAAGGCACCAATAACCACAAATCCTATGTTTGCCATTTGGGATGCTGAAAATTCTATGGTCATGGCATGGCTTGTAAATTCCATGGATGATGATATCAACTCAAATTATATGTGCTACTCGACAGCAAAAGAACTATGGGAGAATGTTAACCAAATGTACTCTGATTCTGGTAATCAATCACAAATCTATGAACTCCAACTAAGACTCAATGAGATCTGGCAAGAAGGAGATACTGTTATAGAGTATTTCATTGTCTTAAAAGGTTTGTGTCTAGATCTGGACATGTATAATGACAACGAATGGAGTTTCCTTAATGATTGCAAACATCATAAGAAATTGGTTGAAAATAACTGAATCTTCAAGTTTTTTGCTGGTCTAAATGTTAAATATGATGAGGTTGGAGGAAGGATCATTGGCTGACAACCTTTCCCTTAAATTAGAGAAGTCTTTTATAAAGTAAGAAAGAAAGAAAGCCGAAGAAAAGTTATGCTGGAAAAAAAAAAGATGATGGATGTTCTATGGAGACATTTACTCTTGTAGCATCTAATGCAAACAGGTCTTGTACTAACCCGTGGAGATCTGATGAAAAATAAAAAATAGATGAAAAATCTTGAGTTTGGTGTGATTGCTATAACAAGCCTCGTCACACTCAAGAAACTTGCTGGAAAATCCATGGAAACCCTATAACCTGGAAGTGTAGCAAAACTGGTAATAGATCTAATTGCCCTACTTAATTTACTAATGAAGCTGAAAGTAATATCTTTAGCAAAGAGTAGATGGATCAACTCCTAAAACTGCTGGGATTTAATCTGTCATCGAGCATTCCTAATAGTTCTCTAGCATAAACAGGTAGTACATCTTTTGCGTTTTCTAGTAGTTTTACCTCTACCCTTTGGATCATTGATTTAGGTGCATCTAACCATATGACTAGTTTTTCACATTTGTTCAAATCATATTCGTCTTGTTTTGAGAATCGAAAAGTGAGAATTACTAATGGAAGTTTTTCACCTCTTGCAGGAAAAGGTCTTATTAAGATATAAAAAAATAACTTTAAAATATGTTCTTCATGTTCATAATCTTTCTTGCAACCTATTATCTATTAGCAAACTTTCTAAAGATTCTAATTGCATTGTTACCTTTTTCAATTCCCACTGTGAGTTTCAGGAGCGAAGCTCAAGGACAATGATTGGCAGTGCTAGATTGGTTGATGGTCTTTACTACTTTGATGACAACTCCAACAATAAAGAGGCTCAAAGATTGAACAGTAGTATTAGTTCAACTTCTGCTCGTGAACAAATAATGCTTTGGCATATTAGATTAGGACGTCCTAGTTTTCCTTATTTAAAACAGTTATTTTCTATGTTGTTTAAAATTTTAGATTATTCCAGTTTTCAATGTCAAAGTTGTCAATTATCTAAAAGCCATTGCAATTCATATGCTTCAAAACCATATTGTGCATCAAAACCTTTCTACTTGATTCATAGTGATGTTTGGGATCCTTTTAAATTACTATTTTAACCGACAAAAGATGATTTGTCATTTTCATAGATGATCATACTTATTTATGTTGGATCTACTTAATGAGTGACAAATCTGAGGTGGAAACTATTTTAAAAAATTTTTATAACATGGTAGAAAACCAGTTTCAAACGAAAATCAGTTTTTTCGGTTCTGACAATGGTACTGAATACTTTAACCATTGTTTAGAAAATTTTTTCAAGGAAAAAGATATTCAACATCAATCTACATGCCATGATACACCCCAACAAAATAGCATTGTAGAAAGGAAAAATCATCATTTACTTGAGGTAAGTAGGGCTATAATATTTTCCATGAATGTCCCAAAAATGGTCTCAGATTTACTGTTAAAAGTGTTTGGTTGTACTGTTTTTTTTTCACATACCTAGTAATCTTCTATCTAAGCTTGAACCTCATGCTGAAAAATGTGTTTTCATAGGGTATTCTCCTAATAAAATATCATATAAATGTTATAATCCAAAGACAAGAAAACTTCATATTAGTATGTATGTTTCTTTTTTTGAAAATCAATCTTATTTTAACCAAAATCATTTTTAGAAAAAGAACAAGCCTAGTGAAGATCATTTTTGGGAAACTTCGGCACATTTGCCAAAATCTTTTTCTCTTAATTTGAGCATTAAAGAAATAAATGTCATAAATAATGAAAACCAAATTGTTCATCTATCATTGTCAAATATAAATGTATCACAAACAAGGGAAGAAATACTACAACAAGATCAAAACGATCCTATTCCAGAGCTTAAAATGTACACTAGAAGGAAAGCTCATCATCAAAATAAAGATCAGCCATCAATTTTAGCACAACACCAATCATTAACTCCAAAATCTGACTCTATGGATCTTTCAAGTAATATTTTTGTTTCAAATTCAATATCTCCCTCTGAGTTAGTTCTTAAAAGTGATTCTTAGATCTTGATGTTCCTATAGCACTTAGGAAAGAAGTCTGAGCATGTACTAAACATCCTATTGCTCAACATTTGTCATACCATAAACTCTTTAATACTCATAAGGCATTTACTTCTAAGATCTCTGATCTGTTTGTTCCAAGAAGTATTCAGGAGGCTCTTAATCATTTGAGCTGGAAGTTAGCCATATGACGAGATGAAAGCACTAAAGAAAAATAGCACTGGGGAAATAGTTGATTTACCAAGAAAAAATATGACTATAGGATGTAAGTGGGTATTTACTATCAAATGCAGGGCTGATGGGAGTTTAGAAAGGTACAAAGCGAGACTTGCTGCAAAAAGATTTACCTAAACCCATAAAATTGATTACCAAGAAACGTTCGCTCCTGTAGCTAAGGTGAATTCTATCCGTGTACTGCTTTCACTTACAGTGAATTCAAATTGGCCATTACAACAATTAGATATAAAGAATACATTTCCAAATGGAGACTTGGAAGAAAAAGTGTCTATGGAATTAACACATGGTTTTAAATGTAACTTCGACAAAAGAAAAGTGTGTAAATTGAAAAAATTTGTTTTTGGCTTGAAATAATCTCCTATAGCTTGGTGGTTTGGGAAAACTATCAAAAGTTATGGGTATTCACAGAGTCAAGCTGATCAAACTATGTTCTACAAGCATTCAAATGAAGGTAGAGTTGCAGTTTTAATTGTATATGTGGATGACATAATTTTGATAGGTGATGATGTTGAAATTAAACGGTTAAAAAAGGCATTGCCCAATGATTTTGAGATCAAGGATCTAGGCCCGTTGAAGTATTTCTTGGAATGGAATTTTCAAGATCCAAGAAAGGCGTTTTGTTTCCCAATAGAAGTATGTTCTAGACTTACATGATGAGACAGGTTAGTTTGAGTGCAAGATTGTTGAAACACCTATTGAACCCAACCTGAAACTATAACTAGCTAAACCTGAAGCCATAGTAATCAAAGATTAGTTTCAAAAGCTTGTTGGGAAACTGATTTACTTATCACATACACGTCCAAACATAGCATTTACTGTTAGCATGGTGAGCCAATTTATGCATTTGCCTGGACAAGTTCATTTTGATGCTGTATATAAGATTTTGAGATACTTGAAAGGAACACCAGGAAAAGGCCTATTGTTTGGGAATCACGACTATTTACAGATTGAAGGGTACACAGATACTGATTGGGCAGGAAGCATAACTGATAGAAGATCCACTTCTGGGTATTGCACATTTGTTGGAGGGAATTTGGTCACGTGGCGGAGTAGGAAGCAAAGTGTTGTAGCAAGGAGTAGTGCAGAGGCCGAATTTAGATTAGTGGCTCATGGAATTTGTAAAGTGTTGTGGATTAGAAGAGTTTTAGAATACTTAAAGATCTCTAGTCCATTACCGATGAAGATTTATTGTGACAATAAAGCAACGATCTCCATAGCTCATAATCTAGTTTTTCATGATATAACTAAACATGTTGAAGTCAATAAACATTTCATCAAAGAAAAGCTTGATAGTGCATTGATTTGTATGTCATATGTGTCTACCAAGGAGCAAGTTGCAGATATTTTAACTAAAGGACTAAACAAGAGACAGTTTGAGAACTTAATTAGTAAGCTGTCAATGGAAGATATTTTCAAGCCAGCTTGAGGGGGAGTGTTGAAGAGTTGATCGAATATTAGCTAATTACTGTTAGCTGAATTATAGGAGTTCCTAGCTGTACACACTATGTAACTACTGTAAATATAAGATGATAGTTGTAGATTTATTCTGATTTATTCTGTAATTATTTTGATAGGATTATTTTTCTTATTTACTCTATGTATAACTTATAAATAGGTTACTTGTAATAGTCTCTAAGTGTGGTAATACAAATCAAAAAATTCTAATCCTATTCTCTCTATTTTAAATAGAAGAATATCTCTCAAACTCTGGATATGACACAATTGCACACATGTACACTGTAGAGGTGTAGTGATGCAGAAGAATATTAAAGTTGAAACTATATTTGTTTTTGGGTGTTGTTGCCATGCCCTGAATAGGCCAAAACAATAAGAAGAGCATGTTTGTAGATGTAGCCCCTCAGTATGGAACCCCTTGAAATCAGATGGTACGGGTAATGCAATAAAATATTGCTGTGGTAGCATGAGGACCCAGAGCCTAGTGAGGCTGGTTCCGACTTTGAGATTGAGGGAGAGTGAAAAAGTAGAGTCAAGGGGATGGAGTTGGATAAGACATGACATGCAACAACGAAAATGAGTGAGATGTTGAGTATTTTTGCTAAGAGGTGAAGGTGGTTATGGTTACTGGTTTTGGTAGCGCTTTCATCTCAGCTGTGCTTGTAGCCTATGGGAAAAGACACTCGTTCATCTCTGGGTGTGCCAATAGGCTTTGGTGCATGGTTGATTGAAAAAAATTCAGATATATATGCATATATCTTACTGGGAACTTGTGATAATTTTATACACAATTGATATTAGATTTTTCTTTTAGGTTTGTTTGGTTGGCTTGGCTGGTTATAATTTGTTTGTTTAGGCCATAGACAATAAAGTATATTAAACATACATGCTTGTAGAAGTTCAAAAGATTAATGAGAATTTTCATTTTGTATTGCTTGCTTATTGTAGTAAGGTTGAGAACAATTTAATATTTATTATTATATTTATCAGATAATAATAATAATAATAATAACAATAATAATATTTATTATTATTATTATTATTTTAATAATTCAATCTCAAGCAGGTCAAGGCAATGAAGGGTGAGTACTGGGTTTGGGTTGGATTCCGTAAATAATGGAGTACCATTGCATAATTGTTGTTACTACTTTAAAATTTAAAGCCATTATTTTGCAGCCCAACATTATCAATATACTGGGTCAATGAATAGAGAGAAAGAAGACGGGTGCTGCAGGCGTGTGCATTTTTATTTATTTATTTATTTGTTTATTTATTTCGGCAGGAATAAAACGAATTGTTAACACGTGTAAATGTTAAAGAGAATTTTTTTTATATTTTAAGAGTATATTATATTCATCCATATTTTAGTTTTTTTTTTTTAATATATGTGTAATAAATAAAATACTGGTAATATTGTCATTTGGGCTAACAAGAAAAAATTGGAGGCGAGCCGAAGCGAGCGAGAGGTCAAAGTCAAAATGGGTCTCTCGGTTTTAGGGCTCATGTTTGAGCAAGATCTCTTACTCTAATACTTAAATAGAAATAAGAAATACAACTCGTCTCCTCTCCTCTCGTCAACTCAACTCACTCACAATCAAATCCGTTTGTCATTTCAGGTTCCACTTTACATTTTCCTTTTATCCTTTTTTGCTACTGGATGAATTCTTATTCATTTGCTTGCTTCCCTGTTTCAATTCTGCGGTTCGGTTTTCTGCATCTTCCTTTAACTGCAATTTCATGCTATAAAGCTTTTCAAGGATTACAATGAATGCATATTAATTCGATTTTTTTTGTTAGATTCGTGTTTGAGATGAGTTAACTGTTTTCCTTTTCCTCTTTGTTTTAGCTTATTTATATATATTTTTTGATTCTTTGCTTCAGGTGGAGCTGCACACTCAAAAGCACATGGACCAGGTTAGTGAATCAACCCTTGTCATTTTATTTCAATTTACCTCTTATTTTGCTTGCTTATGCTTTTTCTGAATTTCCAAGTACGAGAAAGTTGAGAAGATTGGTGAAGGAACCTATGGCGTTGTTTATAAGGCTCGTGACCTTGTCACCAATGAAACAATTGCTTTGAAGAAGATTCGCTTGGAGCAGGAAGACGAGGGTGTACCTAGCACTGCAATTAGAGAAATCTCTCTTTTGAAGGAAATGCAACATGGAAATATCGTTAGGTATGCAATGCTCTGCACAACTCAACTGCCCATTACCTATATAATAAGATTGCTGTTTCACCACTCACTAGTTTACACCCATTTTGCCTTCTGCTTTGCTACTCTTTAATCACAACATATTAAGTGAAAGGAAGGGTAAAAGTCAACCCAAAAAACAAAAAGAGAGAACACCACACCTTTGCGGAAGCTGAAAGAATGTTATCGCTCTACTTTCTTTAAGGAAGGAGTTCAGCATAAGTTGGTTGAATTAAGCCCACCGATTGGCTCTTTTGGATATCAAAATTTGAAACCATGATATACTGGTCATATTTTGGAGTATGTGCCAACTTTTTTCTTGTAGACATTGCCTGTAACTGTTTGTCAGGCATCTTCTCTGATTGATCTTCCGGTTACAGGCTGCTGGATGTAGTGCACAGTGAGAAGCGTTTATATTTGGTTTTTGAATATCTGGACTTGGATTTGAAGAAGCACATGGATTCATGTCCAGAATTTGGGAAAGATCCACGAATGATAAAAGTGAGTCAGATATTTCTTCTGTTTGAAGGGTTATATGCACAAAACATACCTCTTTGTTTGGAGTTTAAAAACTTTAAAATGTCACACCCTATTTCCTGAAGACTTAGGCCTCGTTTAGCATTGCTGTTGCAGTTGGAAAAAGCGCGGTTTGAAACAAATGTCATTAAAAAACTGTGGTTTGAGAATTTTGAGTGTTTAGCATTGCTTTCAAAAATTGCTGTGGAAAGTTAAAATGTCTATTTTAGACATAATATTAGAAAGTAAAGAAAAATTAATTTCAACGCTATTCAAATAATTTAATATTAAAATATATCAAACTATAAATTTCAAATATCTTTTAAGTAATTAATATAAATTGTTTCTGAAATTTAATTTGTTTATATGCGTATGGCTACAGAATACGGCTAGATGATTGTGCTATAATTAATTCATAGCCAAATAATATAACATATAATATATAATATGTACATAGTTTATACATATAAATGAAACCAGAATAACTAGGGATCACAACCAACAGATAAATGAAAGATACATTTCATGCTTATCCAAAAAATCACTTCCCTAACATTTTTCTTTGGGTATTTGGTAATTTCCCTTCAAAACCATGCATTTGGAACCCCTAAAGCACCCTTTCTCCAGCTTTTGGTTTGGTTGGCTTCTATCTGTTAAAAACGGCTTTCAAAGTGAAAGCAACCTGTTTTGGCTGCTTTTGGCAGAAAAAAGGATTCCTAAACGAGCGCTTAATGGTTACTGTGGGTCTACTGTAGCTCTTTTATTGGTAATCTTCTCATTTAAGTGTCTAGTGGAAGCCATAAAGTATGCCGTCTTACACCGTTCTTACGTTGGATAAAATTTTGAGCTTAACCAAGTAGATATGTAGCGCCGTTGGAACTGCTCTTCCAGAGATGTCTAATTGCACAACCCTTCTCTTTACCATATTAATTATTATATTCTAGGTTAGCATCTTCATCTGAATGCATAAAGACCTTGCTATTTTCAGTCATCTGTTGACCTTGGTTTTCTAATGGATTTGAGTGATGATAATATAAGTCATAATAGTTATTTTGTTATTTGATCATCTTGCAGACATTCCTTTATCAAATTCTCTGCGGCATTGCTTATTGTCATTCTCATAGGGTTCTTCACCGAGATCTAAAACCACAAAATTTGTTGATAGATCGCCGTACCAACGCACTAAAGCTTGCTGATTTTGGGCTGGCCCGAGCATTTGGTATTCCTGTCAGAACATTTACGCATGAGGTATCAAAATTCGCCAAGTTTGAGGTTTTTTCTGTTCAGTGTCATATGCTTAATGATTGCCGTTTTTTTCTAGGCATTTATAGTTGACATCAAACTCTCAAAACTAATGTTTCATCTTCCTCTCATATAAACAATAACAATTACAAGTTGGCAAAAAGGAAATTTCAATTTGCTGGAAAAAGAACTCCTTGACTTTGCTGCATTTCTGCAGGAGGAAACCATTTTGTTTCTACTTTGGACAAGAAAATTCCAATGCTTGAAATAGGAAAAGATATGGAGCCTCAGCAAATCGCTTTTACTCTGGGATCTCTAATGCAGTTTTAGATCCCTTTAGCGCATTGGCGAATTAGTTTCTAGTTGGATATGTAGTAAATATTTTAGGAATAAAGTGCCCAGCTATTACCTGCATGCTGAATATTTCAGTACATAAGTATACTAATTTTAGCATGGCTTCTAAAGTAGTTGTTATCTCTAGGTGGTTACGCTGTGGTACAGAGCGCCAGAAATACTGCTGGGATCCCGCCATTACTCTACTCCTGTTGATGTGTGGTCAGTGGGCTGTATATTTGCTGAGATGGTGAACCAGCGGCCATTATTTCCTGGGGATTCTGAGATTGATGAACTGTTCAAGATCTTCAGGTGTTGTACTCTTCTTACCACAAAGTTGTGGCCCTCATTTTATTTTGTTTTCACCCTGTGGAAGTGGTAAAGCTATTATCTCTCTTTCTGGTATTCTTTTATCATTCTTTTCAGCAATTGCCTTCAGTGCATTCATTAAGAGCCTTGACTCTGATAATCCTGGAAGAAAGATTTATGATATTCAAATTTTAACTTAAAAATGAATATAGGATTTTGTTATGTATCTGCAGTGATTGGGGTTGTCCTTAAACTGAAATTTGTAAACAGGTCTATATAGTGTTTTGCCTTTTTTTTTTTTCCTTTAAACAGATATGGCATTGATGGTCTTATATGATTCAATTCAAAGGAGTGTTCTTTCTTTGGTGGTTGGGTTCAGCAAGGTCAAGTAATAAGTGTCTCTTTTTCTATTCTTTTATTTCCGTTCTTACCTGCCAATCACCTCTTCACATATTGGGAAAACTTATTATTTAAAGATTTCTGTTATCTTGTGCACATAAGCACTAAATTTGGGTTGAATTTGGATTATAAGGGCTAAACCGAGTCTTTTAAATGTTAGCTTGCTCATCCAACTTTCTTAGTTTTTAAATTCTAAATAGGTGAGGGAGAGATCAAGGGGAAGGTGAGGGCCGGCCAATGACAGTTATAGTCAGCCCGATTTGTCCTTGGGATGGCCAGCTGAACACACCTTCCCTACTCCCTTCCCTCTCGCTTCTCTCAACATTTCTCTTCTTTTTTTCTGGAATTTTCTTTTTTAATTTTTTTTATTTAATGAAAAGTCTTTTTTAAAATTTTTTAATTTAAAAAATAAAAATTTTAAGACAGAAAACATATATTAAAAAAAAAAAACAGTTTTTTTATTTTCCATTTCCTGAATTTTTGTTAAAAATTAAAAAATAAATAACATGGCACGTGATACATTTTTATTGGTAGTATTGCCACATCAGCATATTGACTAATGCTGCCAGTCAATGGGGCAAAATGCTTGACGGAGTGGAGTTGGGTACCTAATCCTAATTTTTTTTTCTTTAGGTTCCAAATCTTGAAAAGTGGTATAGATCAAGGGTCAAATTTTAATTAACCCTCTTTTATGTCTTACAATTTTGCTTTTCTGACATTTCGTGCATTCATTCTTAACGTATAGAAGACAATGCTTTGCCATAACTATGAGTACTTCTTTTTGCATTTTGCGAGGCTGCAACTTGCATCTCTACTGACTGAAGGCAAAATGAAGAGTTATTGGCATTAGAAGATATGAATAACATTAGAAATTCTCATTTTGACCACTGGATTTATTTCTTATTATTATTATTTTTTTAATTTCCTACAAGGGAATGAGCCTGTTAGGGCGCTTTACCAGTATTTAAGAGCTCCAACAGCCATGCCTACCTTTGTACGTGTATGTACAAAGAAAATGGAGGACTTTAGGTCATTGAACATAAAAAATTACCTTCTACATGTAGCTTGTAGGAAAATATCAGTGCAAATTTGCTCCCAAAAACTTGTGCAATCTCTTCAGACTGATGTATTATTACTATTTTTTTTTATATATATATATATGAAGAATCTTGGGTACTCCAAATGAGGATACATGGCCTGGAGTGACTTCATTGCCTGATTTTAAGTCTGCTTTTCCAAAGTGGCCACCTAAGGTAGCATTGTGTTTATGGCATCTAGTGGTTGTATGTTCTGTCGTCAACATATTAGCAAAAAAATTTTTGTTTACAGCTTTTACTTGCAGGATTTGTCGACTGTTGTTCCAAATCTTGAATCTGCTGGCATTGACCTCCTTTCTGTAAGTACTTTTTTTGTGTCTTTCATTTTTTGCTTCACCCGAATATGAGCTACAAAGTAACAAAGTGAGTTTTATTGAAGATAAAACATCTTTTCCTAGTTCTTAGAAGTTGGGAGCTAAAGTGACGGGAAAATTTTCTTATGCTAAGTTGAGAATATTTAGTTGATTGATGCACGTTCTTTCTTCTGCTTTAGTGTAGACATGAATGACTTTGGATTATTATATCGTTTATTTGTATATTGTAACCATATATATATATATATATAATTCCAATCTCACAGCTTCTCTGCAATTTGAGCTAATGATGCATTCTGTCTATTATTTATCTTTCAGAAAATGCTGTGCATGGATCCCAGCAAAAGAATCACAGCAAGAAGTGCTTTGGAGCATGAATACTTGAATGATATTGGGTTTGTACCCTAAAAATACCTTTTGTCCCAATCCTGTCCGTCTTCCTGAGAAGTGTCTATATTTAATTGATGAAGAATTGTGGGTTTTGATTGTGAGAAATGAAATGCTGTGTGTTCTATTATACTTTTCTTTGTTTATTTTGCTGTATGAACTTTCCATGGACGGAAGAAGCAGATAGATTATATATATATATATATAT
>JAQSVH010000012.1:45104-61766 GCA_029448705.1 Adansonia digitata | reverse complement strand
ATTAAAAATTAACCTCAAACTATAAGCATATTTGGCCCTCATTTTCCACTCAAACTTGCCTCATAGTATGTCACTTTCATTCTTACCTGCTGAAGTGGCTTGCACGCGGACAATATATATATATATATATGAGAAAAAAGAAAGACATATGGATTGAATTTTGTTCTCAATTATTATAGTTAATATATATTTAGATAGAAACTGTGGTTTAAATGAACATCAATCTTCCTATAAACTTTAAACGCATTGGGTCAGCACTTGTTTTATATAAAAAACGTACGCCTTTGTGTTGCAGTAAAATTTATAGAATCGAGCTGTAGTAATTGATTTGATCGATGGAAACAAAGCAATTTTTTTAAATTTATTTGTTTATAAAAAAAGGAGAAGTTTCTTTTTAGACAGTGGTTCTGCATTATTCGGATAGCCAACAGGCAATTGCCATGGGTTGTGCTTAGAATCCGGGGTTGCTTTTTCGGTCGTGCATCGCTGTAGAAAGTTTGGTATTGCACATTAGACATTACCAATACCCAGCCTAAAAGTAAAGCAGCTAAAGCTTGTTTTTGCCTTTGCTTTCTTTGCTACCTTTTTTTTTTTTTAATGGATTACTACTACTAATGCTACTGCCACTACTTTTCTTTTATTGTGCCTGACATAGTTACATACGGGATAAAAGCATCTCTCGGCAACTTTGTCTTCACTCTTCAGGTCGGTGGGCATCCATGTCATTCTTTCTTTTGCTTTGGTCCACTTCCAATTATTAATTAATTAAATAAAATACTAATACTACAGTAATAAAAAATAATTTTGCAATATTAATTCTGTTTTAATTATTTACTAGGACTACAATTGCCCCTCCCTTAAAACATAACCGTTCTCTCTTACACATATAATTAATTTTTTTCTTTTAATTTTAATTTGTTAAAGGAACTAACTATTTTAACGTTTTCAAACTTCATTAATTTTGTGTTCATCCTTTTTTACTTTCAAATTTGTTGCGAATTATTTAAGCTTCCTAAAGAATTATGGAATATATTATATACATGGAGAAAAACTATGAAATAATTAATGTGACTAGTGATGTGAAGGTTAGGAAAGGAAAGGGTATTGTATTAATATTATTGAATATGAAAAGCTGTTAAATCAGCTTTTAATTAGTTAATTGATACTAGTTTTTTTTTTTTTTCTCTTTGTCCAAAGGAGGCGTTGATGTATGGACGAAGGTGGTTGTAATTAGTGAGTAATTAGGTTTTGGTCTTAAAGAAATATAAACCAAGGTGGATGAATAAGGTTATAATAATAGTAACAGTCTAATTTCTGGATTGACAATTGCCCCAATCATTCTTCAGTTTAAGGGTTAAGGGGATTAGAGCAGAGCCAGGAGGTGAGAAGATAGAGTGAAGAGATGATGAAGCGGAGCGCCTCGGAATTGGCTTTTGAGGAGTTCATCAGGAAGACTATGAGTACGAGCACCTTCTCTGACGCCGCTAGAGCCTTAGCCTCGCCCGATATTATTAATATTGTTGATCCTAATTATAACAACTCTTTCGACTCCGAAGATCATCATTATCATCATCAGGTTAGTTTCTCTCTCATCTCCGTATATGCTTATGATCATTTGATCATTGATGAATCCACTCACTCTCTCTGCTTCGGCTTGCTACATGATTCATGCGTCAACTTAATTAATGTACTCTTCTCATGCATCAATACATATTATATCTAACGTACCTGATACCAATACTATCCATAGATCTATATTAATTTTCTTCAATTTCAGAGTTCAGCTTCAACCATCTGCCTTTTCATGTCTCCTTAATTTACTATATAATCATTACTTCTTATCCATGTTTTACAATTATTCATCCTTAATAATGCTATCATCACTTTTTTTTCCTCTGTTTTTGCTAGAAATCAACCTCTTCATGATCATAAGAAATATATAAATAAATATAAATATATGTTTTAGCACTTAAATATTAATTTATGACATAAAGAGCTTTAATTTTCTGTTGGTAATAGTACTAGTCTAATTTTCGTTCAAATATTGTTATTGAATTCATCCTCAGGAAGTAATGAATGATTTTTCCAGTCAAGAGGGAGAAGCAGCTAAAACACATGTATTATTGTCACAGAATATTACTCCAAAGCGAACCACCCTTGATTCGCAATCATCCATCTGCGGTATCAGTTTACACTACTTTACATCAATACCGTGTGCATGTACATTTTGTATTCAATATTGATGCAGGCGCATGTATCCTGCATTGTACTGCTATATATTTTTCTCAACTAATGTTTCTAATTAAGCATTAATTGGCCATCAGCTGGTTTCCTTTAATAATATCAAATTTAATTTATTGCGTGGATAAATTAGGAAATGGGTCATGGGTAAGTCCAGTGTCTGCAGGTAACAACCCCAAAAGAATGGAAATTGAAGTTAGAGGAGCTACAAGTGCCTCCTCTCCTGACCACCAATCGGATTATGAAGAAGAAGAAGAAGCAGAAGCAGATGTAGAAACTGACGCTGGTCAGTGTGAACAGAGCTTAGACCCCTCTCATTTGAAACGCCTCCGCAGGTATATCTATGGATAGATAATCAACGCCTAGCTAATTGCTAACTACATCTTCATGCGACTCACTCACCTTACTCTACTTCCTGCAGGATGCTTTCGAATAGGGAGTCTGCCAGGCGATCAAGGAAAAGAAAGCAAGAGCATCTCACAGATCTTGAATTGCTGGTTATTATTAATTACTAATTCTATTTAACTAAAACTATGCCTACATACAGAAGCAAAGGCCTTATTATATAATTTTTTTTAAGTTCCTTCCTTTCCATTGTCTTATTGAAATTAATTAATGTGTATAATTATATATGTTTGTTAATCAAGAATGCTGAGGTTTGTTTTCCATTTTGCTAAGGCTGAACAACTGAGGGGAGAGAATGATTCCCTATACAAGCAGCTTACAAATGTTCATCAACAATTTCGTGATGCGGACACTAATAATCGAGTGCTTAAGTCAGATGTGGAAGCCTTGAGAGCCAAGGTAGGGGGATTTTCTTGTGCGTTGACCCACAGAGAGTTACTACTACTTTTTAGGTGCTTTAAATGCTTGCTCTAAAGGAAGTCATAATATAATATGAATGTAAATATTATTATTATTATTATTATTATTATAGGTAAAGTTGGCCGAGGATGTGCTTGCTCGAGGCTCCTTGACATATGGTTTGAATCAACTTCTACAAACTCACTTGACTTCACCGCAAACAATTGCTAATGCTGCTCATAAACGTAATCTTAACCGGGTAGCAAATGTCTCACCCACCATTACAATCCATGGAGATGATTCCCCCTACACTGGGTTGACTGTTTCTGGGAATTCAGCACTTGGGCTTGCAAATGTTGATATCAGCAATGCAAATCTCAATAATGGAATTGCTGGTGATGCTGTGACCTGTGTTTCAGAAATTTGGCATTAATAAAGGATTCATATATATCCCTGCAGTTGCTCGGTTCCATTAGATATAGCTAAACTAATGTTTTTATCTCCTTATAGAATAAATAGGTTTCCCCTGCTTTTTTTTTTTTTTTTTTTACTACAATCGCTACGTTATAGCTGGCTGGCTATGCTGACAATATTTCCATTTTTAATTAGACTAAAGACACCGAATTGCTTTCATAATTCACGTATTCTTTGGATGTGGATGTAAATTACTTTAATTGATTAGATTGAAAAAATATGGAATTAATGAAAAATTGATCAATCAATAGTTGGAAAAGAAGTTTTGAATTCCATCAGCAACAAAATAATCCAGTATTTGATTGTCTTATTATAATGAAGGGAAGAAATATTCTGAGGAAGGCAGCCACATTTTAATTGATGAGTCATGAGAAGAATACATACATACATATTTAAGAAAAAAAAAAAGGAATATACGGTTATAACCATGACAAGAAAAAGGTATTAAAACAGAGTAGAAGTAATTATGCTTTTCCTTGCTCAAACACATATACAGATGATTAATTTAGGCCATCATCATCATCATCATCGGTTCAAACTCACTCACTAATATCTACCTTCCCCACCCAGAATCAAGTCTACAACCTTCAGCATGTTTTCAATCTGAGCCATACCCCACCCATTGTCCAACCCCAACCACCGCATGCGGCACCCTCTTCAACTCTAATGCATGCGTTTATAAATCCGTTGCCATCCTCGTCAAAAAAAAAAATTGTGAATGCTTGGCGTAGCAGCTCGCTCCGCTTGGAGTTGAACCTATCTTCCGTAATTAATTAATCCCCTCCTACTACTCCTAGTTCTAGTACTCTCTGCACGGCTACTTCGTCCTCCAACCTTTCATCACCAGGCAGGTCAGGTCAAAGTAGGTAGTTGTTGCTCATCCTGATCCTCACCGGCTTGATCAACCGAGCCAGGCGTCTCCACCACTTGACGTGCCCTTCTTCTCGTTTAATTATTCTGCCATTGCTTTGGTCCATTGTCTAGCATAGCAGTGACAGCACGGAGCATCAGGTCACATGAAGTGGTCATGAATCATGATCCCATGCTTGTGGCTGTGGCTGCGGCTGCCAAGCTGCAGGGTTAAAGCTGAGGCGTTGATCTTTGGCCTCCACCTCTGCCTCTGCCTCAGCATTTATAAATCGGGAACATGCAGTCTCTGCTTAATTATATACGCCAGTCAAGTCATCTTAACTAGTACACAGTCTTAAACATCAAATAATTAAAATAAATGGGGAAATGATGATTAACTTTTAAATACAAGTAAATCAGAAAATAAGGTGGATATTGCGTAATTAAATAGTTAGAGTTGTAAGGAGGGATGGATGATTCATGCATTTGATTTCATTTAATTTTTCTATGCCTCAAGTATGCCAATCAACCAAATTAAATGTCCCGCCCAATCGGCTTGAATAGTCGTAGAGGCAAAATTTACTCTAAATATTGAGATGACTTTCTGACAATGACCTTTGAGATAATCTCGAGCCATGTATCTCCTTTATGCAGCCACTGATACTCCCTAACAAATATAACTGAAAGACATAGTAGTCCAATAACTAATCGTTTTAGATAACATCATCTAACAATGTGTTTTCCAGCAACATCTATAACAAGGTCAATGAGATGCCAAGGTAAGGCAGGACTCTCTCCATCTTCTTCAATCCCCTTTTTTTATTCCCTGAAAATTTGAAAACTAACTTGACCATTTGCAGATTCCGTCTCTGCTCTCCTTTTCAACCCTTTCCAAAAGGACATCAATAAATTTCAGGTTTGTGTTAATTGTAAGTGTGTGTATATGTATGATATGTTGATATGTATATCTAATTCTATGTCTGGGACTGGCTGAGTGCCACTGTGGACTGGGAGGGATGGCTGATGGTGATGAGAACAGTAAGTTCATCAATGTTAATGACTCCCAGTCCCAAGCTAAAGGAAGAAACAAATCAGTTAAAGTAATATAGTATTATATAGTATTTGTTTTTGGTGAAGAGGGAAGATCTTATTATTTATGTAGACTGATTCGTCCATCCTGATCACTGGCCTCGCCCAGTCGCCCTCTAAATTTAAATGTAGAATGGACGAGTTCTTTGAGCGCAAGGAAAAGAAGAGCAACTTGGTATGGTATGGCATGGTATAGTATGGTATGATAAGCCCCTTTCTATTTTTGGAATATTAATGAACATATCATTATTGGGTGAAAAGAGGAAAATAGAAATGTTGTTATTAGTATATAACATGAAAAGGTAACCCATCAAATCAATCATATAATCATGATCAGATAGATAAATAGATAGATGCATACAAGCACTCACCTCTGGGTTGTACTGCATAAACATTATATTATATTGCCGCCTGCCTGCCTGTTAAAAGATCCGATCCTTCAGCCTTCAATTTCAAGACAAAATTACTCTTGGGGGCCACTTGTTATTCATATAATTAATTAATTCATTTACAATATCTTTATTGTCAGTCTATTTTTGGCTTTGCCCCATTGCTCGCTTTAAGCATTTCTTTATCAAGTATAAAATCTAACTTCTACTCATATAATATGCACAATAAGATTACAATTCCAGTTCCAATATTAATGTCACCAACTACATCCTCTCTCTCTCTCTCTCTCTCTCTCTCTCTCTCTCTCTCTCTCTCTCTATATATATATATATGTTTTATTGGTTTTGAATTGTGATTAAGGGATATGATGAACAAAAGTATTGTTGTTTCCTACCTACTCCGATGCCTGTGGATGTACTTCGCTATAAATATATATATATATATGAGGTAATTTTAGTTTGATTTTTTTTTAATCTTTTTGGAACAAAAAGAGCTGGAATGCCGTGATTAACATATAGCCACTTCCTAGTCGCTTCAAATATGCTAGAATGGTTAAATTGCTAATTTTGTATTAAACATAGATAGTTTCTTAGATTGATTAGTTTTTAAGAATATATGCATGTATTTAAAAAACAAAAATATCAAAACATTATTTTTGGTGTAATAGATAGATTATTAATTTATGATATACTTATCATACGAGTAGATGACAAAAAAATAAAAAAATTATATTTTAAAAATTTTATTATAAATAACTTTTTAAATATTAAACATAAATAAAATATAATTATTTTTAATTTTATATTATTCTGAATAACTTTGTAAAAATTTTAAATAATTTAATTAATATTTAATTACGAAACACCAACTTAATTTAATGGCATTGTGCATGTGACGAGGACTGAGGTGGTAAAAAGAGGTGGGCCGGGGCTAGGTTTGGGATTTCGATCTTAATTATTCAGCCAAGTGGAGCATGCAGCGCCGACGAAAACATGTCATCAATACTTTTTTTTTTTTTTTGTGTGTGTGTGTTCTTGAAGTCATAAAAATAAAATTCGAGACAGGGTGACAAACATGGCGTTAGTCAAGCTATCATCAATCAATAACAAGCGTCCAGAAAACGTCAAAAATCCTAGCACAACTTCTTCGTCTGTGTTTTTATTGCCCATGACCATGACAACTAACCATCAATCTCTTTATCTCTGCCACATTTTGCCATCTCGATTACCCACTGATCATTTAAACTTGGCTGATTTGAAACCATGACAAGTCAGAGCTGATTTGTGCCACAAGTTCAAAACGGTCCCCAGAGAATTCAAGTAGGCTGCCCTCGCCTGGCTGCAATAGCCGATGAAACATATACTATCCTCTTGAAAGCGAATTAAGTTTCAGTCAAATAATTAAATTAATATGTCAGTCATTAGCATTAATATGCAATATGTATAAGACTTATTTATTAATTAATGTGTCATATTTATAAATAATAACAATTAAAAAATAATGAACAAAAAAATAGTTAACAGAAGCCAAATCCCTGGAAAGGCACGCCACGTCTGGCAAAGATTCCGTTCAACACAAAACAATTGCTAACATTCGTACCTTTCCAAAAAAAAAGAATGCTATCATTTATGCCTTTCTGACTTTTACCAAAGGCAAGTGGGCCCCAGAAATCCTGCATTGGGTCCCCATTTGCTAACCCAATTAAGGATGGTCTTGGACGGCTCTATCATTTATATCTAGGGAGGGAATTAATCTGGGCCATGTTTCATTTGGTGCCCTTTCGGCTGAGTACTGGCCCTTGGCTGGCGTTTCGGTCGCCGTATTCTTCTAGAATATTTGGGGTTGCTCGGCCAGGGACATACCCCTCGTTCGACTTTGTTCCAGGCTAACCAAGCCCAGGCCTAATAATATCAGACGCTAAATATCATCATCATTATTATTATTATTATTATTATTATTATTATATTTGTCAAAGATTTTCATCTATATATAGCTTGACAAAGAGGATGCTTTTGCATATATAGCAAACAAGTAGAGTGAGTTGGCTGTTGAGGGCTCTCATGAAAGAGGTAAGACAGTATGGTGCAGCCAAGGATGACTTGCCGGATGGGCTCATCATTAGGAGAGCAGAGTGGAAACGAAAGGCATTAAATTTGCATAATTTTTGTTTCTGCTTTGTTAAGTTATTCCGGCAAGTTGTCCTTGGCTACGTTGGGCTGTCTTCATCTCATGTAAGACCTGCATAATGGCGCATTGCTTAGTGAAGGGGAGCATCCGCTTTAGCAATCAGGCAATGTCGAAAGTGCCTTGCTTGAAGAGGTAGAGAATTTAGTGCAGCCAAGGATGACTTGCCGACAGAGAAGATGATACTTAATGATTATGTATTAATACACACACTAAGAACTATATATATATTAATTATTTTCCGGCAAGTCCGTCCTTGGCTACATTGGTTTCTCTTCTTCTCATGCAAGACCTGTTACGATTTTACGCAGGTAATTCATTAGGATATATATTTCTGATGGCATCGTGATGGAGCCACGCTAGTTGTACCGTGTAATATCGCGCACATCTTTTAAAATATTGACTCAGAAAGTACGGGGAATAAGAATTTTGTTCCCTTAGCATCAACAAGCGCCACCATCTCGTCTCCATGGCTGCGTTTGGTTCTATTTCCACTTGTGAAGTTGCAGTGGTCGTAAATGTCGTAAATTAGCCCATCATCCACAAATACTGAATTTAAAACCATTAATAATAATAATAATAATAATAAACAACCATATATGAGAGGAAAAAGAGTAAGTGAAATGAAGGAAGGAGAAGAATGAATGCAAAGAGTTCAGACGACGTCCCTATTTTTTTTTCTCCCTATTTTTACTTCAATTTATGAGGCTAACAAAATTTTTCTTCCCAAAAATCATCAGGGCAAGAAAAGTCTACTCCTCATGCCATTTATATTTCCTTAATCGATAACAGTTAGCGTGGAGGACAAAAACTTTGGACTAACGACTTTCCCGAATGAGTAATTAAGATCTTAAGTGATATATATATATATGGGAATATATACATTGGCAAAAGATATATAGTGCTTTTGAATGTGCGTAACTATGATTTTCTCTTTTTGGAGAACCATAGATAGAGAGTTACTTCCAGGAGTACTTTCGTGTCGAACTTTAAAGCTACGTACTGCTTTTTTATTGTTTTTGTTTTTGGCTAAATGACAGTGAAAAAGGGAAAAGTGATACGTGAGATCTTTTTGATTTTTATTTTTAGATTAAGACGAGATAAGATCCTTAAAGAGGAAGATATATAGTCAACTGAATAGAATTTGAGATTGTCGATTGAAAGTCACACGTCTACTAATTAATTAATCAATTAATAACAAAATGTAAAAATATAATTTATTGAAATACATAAGCAGAAACAGCAAAATCAAAAGCAAATAAAAATATTAGAGTAAATACTTTGTTGGGCCCAGCTTATGTTATGGAGCAGTTTATTTACTCCAAAAAAAAGCCCAATTACCCAATTTCGTAAAATCTCAAAGTATATTAATAATAAAGGAATCTGGGTTCTATTTGACTTAGAGAGCCTTGTGCAAAGCTGAACCATCTAATCCTGGGAAGTTGAAAGGTGTATCTCAGGGCTAGCCCATTGATTGTGGCTGGGCCTCAAAAAACTTATTTTAGCTATTTAGGTGCGGTTGCGCTTTACCATTACTACTTGTTTTCCTTCCTCCCACCCCCCCTGTAAATTAATTTAATTTGTGCGCGCACACAAAAAAAAAAAAAAAAGAGGACAAAAACACTTGGGCATTTTGGTCTCCCTCTTGCCTTTTTCTTGGGCATCTGCTTAGCTTGGTTGACCATATCAACAATTTTCACCCCCAGGGCCTCATTGAGATCTTTCTGTGGCATCGCTAAAGGCTCTGAATGGTCATTTCTCTTACTCTCTTGATCAATCTCAAATCCTTTACCCATACTTTTGCTTTCAACAGCTTTAACTACTTCCCCAGGTGAGCATTCTTGATCAGTTTCACAGTCTTCCTCAATCTCTGCAATGACCTGAAAAGGGTTTTTAGTATCCACCACTGATACTTCAGGCCTATTATCTTGTTTCCTAGCTTTTTGTGCTTCCTTCCACTCCTCGACCTCTTTTATTTGATCTGGCTTCTCCTTTGGAGCCCATTCAGCTTTTGGGTCTCATAATTTACACACTGCTTTGTCCCATGCCCAAATACCTAACGAATCTGGCATTTTTGGCGCCACCAAGTTACCTTAACATCCACTATAACCAGACTGCCAACCCCTG
The DNA here is from genome assembly GCA_029448705.1 of Adansonia digitata. NCBI lineage: Eukaryota > Viridiplantae > Streptophyta > Magnoliopsida > Malvales > Malvaceae > Adansonia > Adansonia digitata. Next base: position 51,608 of record JAQSVH010000012.1, on the reverse strand, counting down.
TATCCGTCTTATGGAGAATAGTATCAAAATTAAGCTCAACACACACTTTTGCAAAACTCAACTGCTTTTGTTGAGCAGTAGCCCTATCCATGAATAGAGGGTAACCTATTGCACTAGCAATATAACTAATTCCAGCTTCGGTGTAAAGCCTAAGAGGAAGATTCTTGAAACATCCACTTATTAATTACTATCATTATATATACAAAAGAAATTGAAGTTGAAACCCCCTTCCCTGTTTCTGTTTCAGTTTCTGTTTTGGTATCTTGCTGTGTGTAGTTTTTCCTGGGCAGGCTAACCAGCTGATGGCTGCGTCGAGGCTCATTAATTTCTCCTTCTTTCTAGACCTAATTTTCACCATAATTAGAGCCTATGACTCAACCAAACCAGTGCTTGAATCGAACGTCTCCACTTCCTCTGCTTTTAAGATGGATCGACTTAAGTAATGTCTTTTTGGTTAGCATTCCTGATTAGTAAAATGAATCATATTGGATGCTAGAAATTTTAGTGAATAGTCTAATATGCATGCTTGCAATCAGGTACACAGTGCATGGCTCCCACCTTGGCTTGCTGGTGCAGTCAATCTGTGGTCAGGTAAATTTAGGAAAATATTTGATGTTTTGTATTTATTGCAGATCTTTCTCTTGTGAGTCTGTCGTACTGTCTCGTCGCAGGCCTTCATTCAGACATAATGGAATGAGTATGGAAAACCAGCCATGGATCTGTTGATCCAGGAGGTATTATTATTATTATAATCATTGTCATCACCGTTATGGGCCCTGCCTATTATTATTATTTTTAGAATATGTTCAGCAATTTTCTGGTCAGTTTCTTAATTTTCTATTTAGTTTTTATGGATTTCTGTGGTTCTTATAAGAATGTCTTAGCTTGCTGTAGATTTTTTCGTTTTCATCATGCTGAAAATTTTAATTATTCTAATTACTGCAGCAAAAAGGCAAAGAAACCTGCTCAACATTCTGACAGTAATACCCACCATGGTCGTTTAAAGGCCAAAAGAGGGCACCCTGACAGCTGGACTGCATGAGTTAATTTTTCGGTCTCTTTATTTTGGGAAGTATTAAAGGCATGCTTCTTTGATTGCATAGGCCAACATGAAATAAACTTGCTTATAAAAGATGAGGGATTAAAACTGTAAATTTTTGTACTTGAAAAGTCTTGTCGCATGATAATAAGATAGGTGGGTTAATATTATCATAGCTTATACAGCTGATGCAATACTTTCATCAAGTCTAGAATGCTGTGAGCATTCGACCTATTATTATTGTTGTATGGCTGCAATCTAGCGTGTAAAGTATTTTATTTTTGTAGTTTTTGCAGGGTGGACATGTGTTTGTTGGGGCTAGAGGTTTAATCGTGGGTATGGAGCTTTGTTGTTGACTTTAAAAATCTCTTTGCTTAAGAAATAATACAATAAGCTGCGACGCCCATGGGATGAGATGTGTTAATCTTGTGTCCGTACATTGAGTCAAAGGTTAATTTTTAGTACTGATTTCTTCTTATTACATGTATATATATATATATATATAAAAGATTATTATTAAGTATACCAATAATAAAATTTTTTAATTCCACAAAGCAAAGTTAAAAAATTACCATGTATCCTTATTGTATATTTAAAAAAATAAAATATATATTTGTAATCTTAGTTAACTTTGGCGATTCCTTGTTATTACCTTGCATGATCCATTGATTTTGTTTGTTAGTTGGTATTCCTATCCCCTCTGGATTGACTTTGGATTTGAGAAATTTCAAGTTTCCCATCAGCTAAGGAACTCCAGCCAGGTCGAACTGCCATTTCGATTCAAATTTGAAATTGTTCCTACTAGTATGTTTTCCTATCATCTCCGAAGTCGGCACCACCGGACCGAGCAGTGATTTGAGTGTTGGGAAACAATTCACACTACTTCATCCAATTTCTCCTGTATATGATTATCCCATGTTCTATTGTTGGACCAAGAAAAACCAAAACCATGAAGATTGAGAATCATCTCTAGAAGCCCACAAACCACAATCATTAATGTATGCATTAAACAGGTCAGCTTGGTTTGTATCCTATATATTATCATCCTGTGCACTAAACTGGTCCCCACTTTCTCCAATTTCTCCCATATATTATCATTCCAGGTTCTATTGTTGGACCAAGAAAAGCTAAAACCATTAAAATTGAAGAATCATCTCGGGAAGGCCACAAGGACAATCGTTAATCATTAAAGAATGCATTAAACGGGTCAACTTGGTTTACATCTGTTGGGACTTTTGTGTCTTGTTTGATCGCATGCGTTAAACCTCTCTTAATAAACGAAACAACAAGAAAACAAAGGTGAAGAGTACTCCAATACAATTCCTTAGAGGAGCTACCCGCTGGTATTTGCAGCTATTATTACGTTTTCAGAGATAAGTGCTGAAAGGTGACAAACACAAAAGTGCTGCTGCTGCATTAACATTAATTGAATGAAGAACAACAATGGATGAATTTCCATTTGAGAACTCAACAGTCGGAAAACATCTAAATTAACGACAGACAGAGAGAGACAGGTAAAAGGAAAGTAACAACGTAGGTGATAAAGCTAGCTAGCTAGCTAGGCGGACAAATATATGTATATGTATATAACCCTATAGATGCACTAATCGTTTTTACCCTCAACTTTTTCCTAATTCAGACTCGGGCAGACAATACAAAAAGAGGATATTAATATTCCTAGTTTTAGGGTAGTGATTCAAATTCCTATATTCAGAAGAATGCTCAAGTAATAGAGAAGTGCTAATTTATTTCACCTATGAAACTCCCCTAACGGCAACGTTACCCAAGGCAAGGGGAATAAAGTACTTCAAACTAATTAAAAAGATTCTAGTATAATTTAACTGGGGGAAATTAATTTGTTCGATTTTACTCTTGCTTGTCCTTGGGCTTTAGTACGTAGGCCAATAGTTGTCTAAGTCCATGCTATGGTCCATGCTCAAATATCTGCTGCTTGGCCCATTTGTATTGTGATTAAGCTCTGCCCCATATCCACTCTCTGCGGTAAAACAGGTAGTATTCGTCATCAAGGAGGCCCCAACGTCTTGTTGATGCATTGCTGGAGGTGGCAGAGGTTGCATTGGTCGCATCACGGGCTGCATGGCGGCGCCTCCAAGATTCAAATTCAGTCCGGATATAGTAAACCCTCCTCCTCCTCCTATTCCTGGATAGTTGGTTTGGGGTTGAAACGGTAGATTTATGGCAGAACTTGGACCACCCGTTAGAACCCTTGAAAGCTCCGCTAGCTCTGCGTAGTTCCGTCCCATAGAGAAGTGATAGTTCTCTGCCTGCATCATTGCCGGTGGTATGCCACTTGCTCCTCCTATTTCCAAATTGTAGGGATTCAATCCTTTCGGTTGATTTGAGGGGAACTTTTTAACCCCTGCACTCTTCTGGAATACACGACAAACCACCCATTCATCCTGCTCAACACATGCATACATGCATGGTTCCAAACTTTTCTTGTCAATATATAGACGTGATCTAAAAATTCCTGGCTGCATGCCTAACTAGTTTTTCGACCAAACTACATTTTTGTAGTTCTTTTTCCTGTTGTATATGATAATGCATGAACTTAATTGTGAGATTAGTGAGAGAGATAGCAGTAGCAGAAGAAACTACATTGCAAGACACGAGAAGATCTTAAATTATTTGGCTTTTGTTTGAAATGGTTAAAAGGATTTTTCAAGAAAGTTCTTTCTTGTGGCCTTACACTTTGCTGATCTTACCATTATTAATTTATCTTTCAGAAAAAAAAATTAATCTCAACTTTTTCAACATATAGATGTATTTGTATGCGCGTGTATATATAAATATTGTTAAGGAAATGCATATATATATATATATATATATACACACACACACACACACACACACTACTGACTCTTAATTGGCCGATGAGAAACCAACGGCGGACAATTCTATCAAAACGAAGATACTATATATGTCGAATGCAAGGCACGTTCATGACAACGATTTATATATTTTGCTCATTAAGTTTAACTTTAGTTTTCACTTTTTTAGTGCCCTGAATGTATTGCAAATAGTGAATGATACAGAGAATGCTAGGTAGAGGAAGAGAGGCACGAACGTACCCTGGTAGTTCTAAAAGAAGATTTAGATTTAGAGTGAATACGATACTCATGCATGACCCAGTTGGTTTTCTCTCCTCTAGGAGCTCTCCCCTTGTAAAACACTAAGGTCTTCTTCATCCCAACCAACTCTGATGACGATTCTGATTCTGATGTATCTCTCACCCTACAACTGTTACTGTTGAAGATCTCTTTGTCTTTCCCCGTCGTCTTCCAGTAACCACTGTTCGTGGCTCGGTTTGTTCTTACACCTGTTGGGTATTTTCGATCCCGAAGGCTGAAAAAATACCACTCTTTTTCTCCCATTTTTGCCTTCCCTGACCACCAAATCAAAACCTTTAATTAAAAATCAAATTAATCAGCTATCTAGGGTAGGTAAATAATTACAACATTTCTCATCATTTCAATTTTATATATACACATATATATCTCTTAAATAATTTGTTTTCTTAACAAGAAATGAATGCTTGCAATAAGTTGATATATTAATTTATGCTTCGTTCCAAACTAAACCAGAAAGGAAACCGAAATGGCAATTTACACCCAGACCCAGCTTTAATTTAGTCGTAATCTTTGTATTTCCTTCCTTTCTTTCTTTTCAAAATTTTTTGCGATTATTCGTAGTGCTTTACGTATATTCCCTGAAGAGCAATATGCTGATAGCTTGCTGCGGGTAAAACTTTCCATATTAGAAGAAATTAATAAATAGCATATATACATATATATATATATATGTGTGTGTTTATATATATAACTATTTGTTTCAGAAAACTTTGGGTTTGATCAGAAATGAATAAATATATATAAGCAACATGGATATATGAGTAGCCTTGATGAGCTGAGTCATGAGGGAATGGAATTAGGTTAAAGTATTGTAGTACCAGGAAGGTCCCAGGGCTCGCACTTGTTGAGATCAACATCAGCAATTGCTCTTCCAGTAAAGCTAGCATCTGAAATTTTGTTTCCAAGATAGTACGTGATGAGCTCTTCGTCGGTTGGATGAAACCTAAATCCCGGCGGTAAGCTTTCTTCCTTTCCGTCACCTTCCATTGCTAGCTGGCTATATGTATCTCCTTAAATATTAATTTATATATGTGTGGTTTTCTTTTCTTCCTCCCAATATATAATTTGCTCCTGTAGGAATTAAATAAATAAATAAATGGAAAATAAAAATGAATCAGTAGTAAAGTATTCGATCGAAAAGGCTATATTGAAAACCCTTTGTGAACCAATAAAGTTGGTAAAATTACAAAAACAAAATGAAAAAGGAAGAACAAATTCTTCAATTAGGTTTTGCTGATGATGATATCATGCTGCATTTAAATATTTGAAATAATTAATTAATAGAAGAGGGATTGGGGTTTGGGTTTGGGTTTGGTTGTAGATCATAAGGAACTTGAGATGTTAGAGAGAGTTGAAGAATAGCCACCTGCTTCTGCTTCTGCTTCCGGTTGGTTTCTTGCTTACCATGCACAAGAAATGGAGTTAGGAATATAAACTTTATATATATATATATATAACTTGATTCTTGATGACTTGAACAAAGTGACGGAATTGAATTCAAAGCTGTACCTGTATCTCTGAAGCTTTCACTTCACCTACTATGGCTCTTCACTTTGAAGGCACAATATATATGTACTTATATAATATGCTTCTAATTGACACTAATATTATGCAGCTGAGTCATTTAAGAAAACCCCTTTACTTTTTGGATTTTTACGTGAGTGCCCTCTTCCCCTGGACCAAGTTTAGATGAGATCAACTCAAGTCACTTAAGTCAGCGAATATGACACATATGTAACGTATTGTTCTATTTATCATTGTAACATGATTTTTTGTTTTTGCGTTCACAAGTAATTTAATAAATCTATCAGAACAGATTTATATATATATATATATTAGTGCTAGTTTACAAAAATTCTAAGCTAGTTAGTATTTAGATCTGCCTTAAACCGACTAATTTGGCATCCAATCGTCCACCCCCTCCCTTGCTCCTTAATTTCCACTCTCCCTTCCTTTTCCGCCCTTTCTCTAGAATCCCCTTTACATTTTTTCTTTTTAATAAAAGACAACAACGACGACGACGACAACAACACTTGCTGTCATCAGTCTAGTCGGTTCAAAATAGATCGGCTACGAATCCATTTTTAGTCGATCAAATCAGTCCTTTCTTCTCTCCCCTCCTTTTTAAAACCTTTTTATTTTCATTTTAAAAAAGTTTCAATTTTATATTTTCAAAATTTTGCTAATGCGACAGTGAGCATTCCAGATGACATGCAATTTTTATTTTTATTTTTTTGTCACTTGTGAATCAATTACTTAACAATATTAATCATAACAATCAAAATACTTGAGGGTATTATAATTCAAATAATT
>JAQSVH010000012.1:27167-45004 GCA_029448705.1 Adansonia digitata | reverse complement strand
GTCACTTGTGAATCAATTACTTAACAATATTAATCATAACAATCAAAATACTTGAGGGTATTATAATTCAAATAATTAATAGTGAATTTTAATTTTTTAAATACTAAAATAAAAAAATATATATGATATAATATAACTTAAAATCTAAATAAATATTTAATATAAATTAAAAAAATAACAGTAAGTCATGTAGGTAAGAGATGCAATACAGGGAAATTAAGGTAAGAAGTGGTGCACGTAAACCGGGTTTCACACTTGTCCATATTTCATTTAGTCTAGCTGAAAGTCAGACCAAACAAATGCACAATGAGAAATATGCCAGCTGGCAACATGCCAGTGATGTGATGGTGGACCATCCTCTTTCCTTTGAATTCCATTCCATGTCGTATCTTCTTCCATAACTATTGCCATTTCAGAAAGTCCAAATGACACGGTGGGCAACGTTTGAAATGGTTGCTAAATAAATTGCTATTAATTAATGATATAATTACGTATAGGAGAAGGAGGGAGCCAATAAGCCAACAGCTGCCTGCTTTGGTGCCTGCCATAAAAAAGTGAATTGATATAAGATAAATATAAATATTTAGACACCACCCTCCTGCTCCTGCTAAGTGCTATCCTGATTTCCTAATTCCCTTTCCTTGATTCTTCTGCTCTCTATATATGATATATTATGTATGCAATAAAATAAAAGACATGCATACATACATAATTTTTATATATTTAAATTATATATAGCAAGCTAGCATACCCATACTACATACCAGATCAGCATAGATTTTGTATATTATAATATATATATTTCCAACAAGTTAAAATTAAATCATCCCAAAATCAGACCAAATGAGGTGAAATTCAATAAAATTATATACAGCAACTAGTTTTTCAGATCATCAATGCATGAGCTACCAGTAAATCGTAATAATCACTTCTTTACTATATATGCAATTGTTTAATTTTCATTATTATTATTTTACGCTTCTTTTACAAATTAAATATCTCAATATAGCTTTCTTGCTTGACTCCATCTATGGTACAGCAAGCAATTCCTTTGCTACAATTCCTATCAGATCAACTAATGGCAATACTTGTTACCTCTAAATTTCACCTTCGTTTGCATTGTTTTGTTTATATAAACAACTGATATTCTTAATATGTTCACTCCCATTTCTCATGTCATTAAGGTTTTGAAGATTTTGTTATAACTAGTTATCAGTAGCAAATTATATTAATCAAGAGTGTACAGACTCTTAATTAAAAAGCTAACTTTAGAATTTGAAGCTCCCATGTTAATATCACACATATTAATCATATATATATATATTTATATAATTATTATTAGCGCTGCATGTTAATTACCAATCAGTAACTATTACTTACTTTCTAAACGAAGAATCACTTAATTTACTTATTGTATATTTAAGTAGATTAATATAATTATATATAGTGCATGGTATGGCAGATGGACAGATATATATTTGTGTCTGGAGAATAATTGCATTACAACCGTAAGAACTTTTGTTAAAGCCTATAGGGTGACAGCTGACTGTTAGTTATACTATATGATTTTGAAAATTAAGATTGAATAACATTGTTCCAAAAAGAAGACTTTCTCAACGCATTTAAACAAATATAGCAGTACCCATCGATCAAAATCTTATCTTTACTTATATCACACTTCAAATATTAAAATTGTATAAAAGGTCATGCTCTTGCCTACCTGTTCTGATATTGAAACTCATTTGAATTAATATACATGCACAGACACAGTCACAGATGATAAACTTTTGTTATTTTGCATCCTGATTGAAACTAAGGAAGATATGTTGATTAATGGCAACTCCTGCTTCTTTTTTACTTTCTTTTCCTTTATATATAGAGTATTTATTTATTCTATTTACATGACTCTACTTATGATCAATTAGAAATCAGGAATCATCCATCAGCAAAGAAAAAAAAAGGGGGAAAAAACCAACTTACTTTAGATACAAACAAATCTGGAGGAGAGAAGCATGCAAATTGCATGCAGGACGATCAAATTCAATGCCATTTATGCCTTCCTTTACTTACTGCGCGTGGTTATAGCTAGGCTGCATTCGGAATGAGAGTCGGGAGATAACTGGAAAATGATTATAGGTTCCACACATAATGCATCCGCCTCTCTACAACTATATTGAATAATGCAATTTAGCCATGGATCTTCTTTTTCTAATTGTTTTAAGTCAATCAGTTGTGCTAGCCTATTCTTTCCTTTATTTTCTTCGAAAAGAGCTGTCTTTCTAATATATATTAGATAAACTAATATATATTTTATTTAAAATAAAATTATATATTTATTTTTAAGTGTACTATATATATATATATATACACACATATATATAGCATTAATCGTTATCGCTGTCCAGTCGGAAATGAAGCAGGTATGATGTGAGCCATCTGTCTGTCAATTGATGGAGATAATATTGAAACAAACGCCACATGTCTAGCAAGCTTTTCAGAAGACTGCTTTCCTAGTTGCTCAGCGCTTCAAATTTCAAATCATTAATATTAAACATTTTATTTTGCTAGTTAATTAAGTTTATTTAGTGCATTTTTTATTTCAATTTTTCGTTAAAATTTTTTTAATAATTCAGCCTTTTAATTTTATCAAAAGTTTATTTACAAGTAAACTATCCAATCTGACTATTATTAGAATCTGAAAGCTAGACATATTGCAGTGAAATGAATAGCTAGGAGGTTTTAAAGGCTACTTAAATTAATTACTTAGTACTACCACAACATAATATTAACTCATAATATTATTATTATTAATATTTGATTATTGCCAATCGAGATTAGTGTGATTACGTGCTCATTTGTGTAAACATATTTTAAAAAATTGTGATTCATTTACTTATTCAATACGATTTTTCAATGTGAGTGATTAAATTGTTAAAATGATTTAACTAACGACTTTATGATGTGTTCTGCATAAAGTTGTTGTATAGTAATTTTCAAGAAGAGTGATTGAACGAACAATGATAAAACCCTAAAGTGGGATTTGAAGATCAAATTCATACTTGGCATGCTACTTGTAAAACACTTCAAAATATTTTAAAGGGCTGCTGCTTAATCTCATAAATATGTACATGTGTATAGTTACGTCTTTCCTCGTATGTTCGACATCATATATAATACAATTAATGAATAATCAATTATACATTAAACATTGAAATGTCATTCGTTTGGTGTGAATATATATATATATATTATAATATAATTATATAGAGAAAGGATCAAGTAGAATGCTGAAATGATTTGTGTTTCCCAAAGGGATGCAAAATATTTAAAGGAGTAGTTGCACTGCATGTGCAAATACAAATAAAATGATAGAAAGCACCAATCCAAGATATGTTTACAACTGCTTCTACTCTCTAATTTTATTTTCTCTTTCTTTCTCCCTTGATTTTTCCTCCGCAAACAAGGAAGATGTTGGGCTTTCGTTAGCGTATGGATTTGTTTTCTTGTGTTTTATGTCCAAAAACAATTTAATATATGTATATATATATATATAGTTATGAATAGTGGTAGGATATTCCTAGTAATTAAATGTTAGGTTGAAACTTGGAACAACTCATATTCCATATATTACCTACTGGGTTAATCTTTTTTAACTTGGACTTTTTTTTCCTACATTTGCCAGTCCATTAGTCATTTATTCGGGTTATATGTGGGGGCATGTTAAAATTCACATATAAAAGCTGAGCCTTTTTCTATCGATTAATTAAACTAAAGTTTTGGGATAATTCATCATCCATTTAACATTATATGTATATATAGTTATATAAATGACTGGTCAAGATTCAGTTTTTGGAAATAAGGGATCATGCATAAGTAATGTGATCACCTTCGATCTATTAAGTTCATTTTTGCGAGTTTAGAGTCCAAAAATCAGCCTAATTTGATCATCTTGTTGATAGTACTTTAAATCTTCTCCCAACTTTTTCTTCTTAGATAAGCTTAATTTTAAAACCAGCTTAATCTTTAGAATAAATTAAATTATTTTTATTTTAGTAGCATGGTGAGCTAATTAAAACAATCGTAAATAGAGCACTAAATTTATTTAAATTTGTCATTTTGCTAGCATTATTTTAAGTGGTGGTCCATTGATGACAATTTGATTAAAAAAGCCGGTTCTAAGTTTGTGATATACTTGCAAAGAACATCTCAAATTGCCTTTGCTCATATAGAGCAATTTAGCAATCATCATTTCTAAATTAAATGTACTGGACGCTAAGTCCATTTCATCGAACTGTTATTTGCAGCATTAACTCCCTTTACAAAGTGTTGACATGCCATCTCGGCCAACACATTAAAGATTTCCACGGTTTAAAGTTTAACACTTCACATGGTTCAATTTACCAGTGTGAAATCATCGTTGTTCTATTTCAATGCTCATTTTCAATCGCCTTTGAATTGCCTTAGCCATTTTCCTTTTTTTTTTTTTTTTCCATGGAGACTTCCATTTTCATATTACATTTTAAAGTGAAATGCATTCTGAGCATCTCAGTATTGTTCTAGCGCGTTACCGAACTGTATACTTCTAGGCGAATGCCAAATGTAGGTTGTGGCAGCAGACATATATATGTATCTTGTATTGGCTGTTTGTTGTTCTTTAGGCCCTTGAATGGGCCTTATGTTTTACATTGGGTTGAAGGGTGGAGTTACCTTCACTAGCTATCTAAATAAAAGGTCCAAAAATCAGCACTGCTTGAGCGACAAACGCACAACCTCCGATATTCTTTTTTTCTATCAAGTATCAACTCATTAGAGGAGCAATATATATATATATATATATATATAAACAGAAATAAATAATATTGGGAAAAGCCAGAAGAAAAACAATCCCTTGTATACTATCTATTATATTGTTTCAAAATTAGGATACAGAAGGCCAATTACCGTGATTGGGTTGGGCTAGTAGAAGAAAATCCGTACGCTAGTTTCAAAGTATTGTGGAGCCTAAGCGGGCTAAAAACGTGGTTCCAGATAACAATAGCTGATGCTCAATTTCACCCAACAAAATATGACCCTAACTATACAATACTAAAGCCCAAAATATATAAAAATTAATACTGTCTCTGCAACTTTCAATTACTCATTGAATTCTATGAATTTTACTCAAAATTCTTTTTTGATAGGGGAAGACAAGGGAGATTTGAACCCCCATCTTTTTTTTCCCCTTTTTTTTTTGGGGGGGGGGGGGAAGCAGGGAAGGGAAGGGACTGTCACAACTCCCCTTATTAAGTGAACAAGATTAAAATTTTATGTTATTTTTCTATCTCTCAATCCGTTTGATGTATTACTTCAGCAGTCCAGCTAAATGGTAATACCATATTTGCAAGTATGCATCATCCTTTTTCTCTTTTCAAAGTCAAAATATGTGTCATATTTGAAGAGGAAGGATGTGTACGAATTTGGATCAAGGGCCAGGATCGTTCCATCAAGTGAGCTGATCCCAGCCGTCCCTTCAAATCGGAGACCAAATTAGAGCGCGGGAATACCAAATATAACAGTTGCTGAGTCGGAAAGCGTCATGCGCATTGCAACGCAAGCCACAAGGACCACCCAGAGAACAGGAGAGCGAACGAGAGAAATGGCGCCCAGAAAGCGAAAGATCAAGAACGGAGAGGAGGACCAAGCCAACGCTCAAGCTCAGGAAACGTCGAGCAGGGTGACTCGCAGCATGTCGAGGCAGCCGGAAGCCAAGCCTTCCCAGTTGACTCAGCCCAACGAGAAGAAACCAAAGCCGAAAGAGACAAAAGCGAGTGCCGAGGAGAAAGAAGGTTCTATTTCTGTTGAGGAGGATAGAGCCGAAGCCGAAGCTGCGCCTTAGGATTTGACCGCCGTCTATGATGGGTCCCACAACAAGACGATAATAATCTAACACTGGTCAGTTTCATTTTGTTTTCCTTTTGGAGTACTACTCTACTCCACTAAGTAGCCGTGTTAGTATTTTATTTGTTAAAGAAATCCGATCGTTAAAGACCAAACAGATTATCTTTCCTAGAAAAGGGAGGATTAAAATTTAAGTGGTTAGCCAAAGAGAAAAGCAAACGTGAATAGTTGAATTAGGAGAAGCATTGCAAACTTTTCTTGTTCCGATAATCATCTTGGATTTCTTTAGGGTTTTGTACCGATTATAAAGATTTGGCCAATTTTAAATTCTTAATGTTCGTGTTTTTCATAATCAAATTGGTGATAATGCAAGCAAACCACAGATTGGGGTGTGGCCTGTAGACTTCTAGGAACTACGAAAATACAAGTAAGAAAATGACGTTTCTAAAATCTACTTCTAGTATAAGTTAAAAATCACGAAATTCTTGCTCGCCATTGGATTTTGTAACAAGAAGGAAGATAAACTAGTAGTAAATAGTAATAAAGTGAAAAGAGCACCCACTTTTCTATCCTTTTATTTCAGGTATTTTAGACGCATGGTCCTCTTTTAATGGATTAGATGGAATAAAATTTGGGTCCTCGGAATTTTGAAGCGCTCTTTTCTTTTTATCTGCTATGTGCCAACCTCTGTTCATGACCTCCTGTTTCTCTAGCAAGCAATGCAATTCATTCAAGACGAGGGCCTTTCAAGTCAGAGATGGTTTGCACAAAGGTGCCCCTGGCCTCAGAGTGTTGCTGAACCCTGAAAAGGTTAACATTTAATTCTCATCAACTAGTCTCTCCAATCTATGTTTAACGAACACCTCATATATCTTGTTTGCAGTGGACACCAATAAAAAGGATAAAGTCCTTTCTTTCTCTTCTTTTAGCTGGGATACCTTGTCCTTTTTCAACAATAACATGGACGGTTTTTCATTTCTTTGTCATGTTGTAACTGTCTATTGCTTAATGACATTTATATTGTATTATGTCAACTCTCTTTAAGAATATATTAGAGGGTTCTGTTATGATTCCTTGAAAGTATTAGTTCATACAGCTCTGTTCTTAAATTTTACATGCACTGACCACTGTAAAGTAAAGCTACTGAGGACTGGAAGCTTTAGATCCTTTCACTGTCTGATAAATCGCTGACATAAAGTAAGATGAACAAAATCTATTTGTTTTTTGATTTTTTACTTTTTTTGGTTGATTCCCATCAAATTCAAAGTTCATTTTTTTTATTGTGTGGTGAAAACTGAAATTATTATTCTAAATAATGTGTGAAGTAGCGCTGGAACATATCTTGAGGTATTATTTTTATGCTTAATTGTATTGAACTCCAAACATTTCTATGTTAATATATGCAAAATTGCTTTCGGTTTTCAATCTATTTTGCAATTGATGGGCCAATTTGTTAATCAACTTGTTTTTTTTTTGGTTAGAAAGAGATGTCCTGCTCGCGATGTTTTTGGTAAATGGTTGTCCTATTCATCCAAAGCATCCTGGTCGTGTTGCTTATGTAGTTTCATTGTTTTTTACTTCTTTGACCGTCTTTGCTTTCAATGTGCATCTGTTTTCTGTTCTGGCCATCTTCGTTGTTTTCTGTTTGCTTTAACCATCCTCTTTGATTCAGATCATGGGGCATTCAATACATCAAATGTAGACCAGAAAGAAAGAGGCCTTCCCGTGGGCCGGGGTGTCGACGCCTCTTCAATCTTTTTTAGCCAATTCATATTTTAGGAAGAAATGACAACTGGCTATCCAGAACTTAAATTACTTCAATTTTAGATATAAATTTAAACATACTTTATTTCGGTAATAAAGATTTTAAAATACGCTGGTTAAAAAAAAAAAACTCCAACATGTTTTGACAAAATATATGATTAAAAGTAAATATACAAGAAATCGGGTCGGGATTGACAAATTTACTTTCTATTTTTATCATTCTTATGGTGTGAGTGATTCAATACTCAAGTGAAGTCCACGCCGCACGAGAATAAATTATAAATAACTCATCCTTGGTTTATATCATCCTTTCTTCCATGCTTAGTTAACCATACATTTTCATCTCCATAATCAATTAAATTATCCATTGATTTAGTTAACATAAAAGTTCTCTCTCTCTCTCCACGTTGTAGAACAGTCACTTCCTTAATTATTAGTATCTTACAAGGCTACCAAGCTTGCGACCAAGCCCATCATCGCTGCAACGGCCATGCCTGAAGCTGAACCTACTGATCTGGAAGAAGCGGAAGGAGCAGGTTCTTCTGCCTCTTCTTCTTCTTCTTCGTCATCAGCAGGATGTTTGGGTGATGGTAGCGACTTCCCCTTCGTTGGAGCATCAGCTGGTGCATCAGATGGAGCCGGGGAGGGTGCACTATCTGGGGCTTCCCCTTCATCATCAACTTCCTCCTCCGAGGGAGCAGGGGCTTCAGCCTTCTTGGGAGGAGCAGGTGGCCTGGAATACGGTGGTGGTGGAGGAGCAAGGACGGGATCCCCAAAGCCAGGAGCAACAATAGGTGTGCTAACGTGAAGCACTGATAAGTTGAAAGGCTGGGCAACCACAGACCCCAATAGCTTAGCAACCAAAGGTGCACCATTGACGGCAGAACCGAAGACAACATCACCTGGGGCTATCCTGGTAAGGTTCAAGAAGCCTTGTTGATCCAAAGCAACGCCGGTGGTTTGATATAACGAGGTGAGAATGGCGCTCTTCTTTCCCAGCTTTTGGATCTTGAGGGTATCGAAGTAGTCAAGGATAACGTGATTCATAAGGATCTTCTTGAGTTCATCAATGGGCCTATTTGCGATGGCGGAGATGGAAGCGTTGTCCAGGGCTAGAATGGTAATGGTTTGGCGATGGTTGATTGGTTCAGCGAGCTTGGTCTGGGTAAGGAGGTCGTTGAAAGTGCCATATTCAGGGTATTGTTTAAGCACCCTGGTGATATTAAAAGCTGAAGAGGTGGTGGACAAGGCCAGGAAGAAGAATGCAACAAGGAAGAGGAGGGAGGCCTCGCCAGCCATGTATAATATTATTTTTATGAGAGCCGAAGGCTGATAAAAACAAAGCCTGGAACCCTGCCGGAGGAGTTTCAATTATGGTCTCTCTTAAATAGGAGGGGGGCGCCTATATTTCATGGTTGGGAGCGAATTCATCCTTTTCAATGCACGAATATGTTGGAGAGGCAGCCGCGGATCAATGGATATGTAAAATTAATTAAAATTAATTATTACTATTTTTATCTTATGAGGACGGAGTGAGTTTGTTTTTGCCTTTGTATTTTGGTATTTGACGGAGGAGAAAGAAAACCAATTGCTAAAATTTTAGTTAAACAAGAAAAAAACAATATATTGGGGAATTGGTCAATGCATATGCTAATGCTGTTGCTGCTCCTACCGCTATTGCCGTTATCCTAACAGTAACAAGTAGGGGGGATTTTTCTTTCGTATAATTTATTTTAACCAACGTCCTGCGTGGGACCGATTCATACTAAATATAACTTCGCTCAAAACCCGCTCAGCTTGGCTCCATCTATTAATTATTTATTTAGGGTCGTTTTAATTTTAATTTAATATTTTTTTTATCTTTAATATATTTTCAAATCTTAAAAATGAGATATTTTCATAAATTAAATCAAATCAAACTCGAATAAAGTCTGACACACTAATCACCGTAAGTATAAATCTACTTATATGGCAAAAAATAAAAATTACACCAGCGTCTTAATTCCGATCTAAAATTTTAACGAAATTTTCACAGGGAATAGTAAGAGCAAAGTGGGATTTATTAGATTTAAATCAAGATTAGATATATATATATATATATATATGTGTGTGTGTGTTCATTTTTTTATGAAATATTCTAGAAAAAAATGTAATAAATTTTATTTTGGGTGCTGAAAAAATTCCTTTTTTTTTTTTTTTTGCTTTTCGGTGGGAAGTTAATTAGTTATAAGTTCTAATACAAAAACACTTTGTCATCACATGCAATTCCATCCCCAAACACAAAAATTGAAATCTCTTACAGTAATTAGAAAAAAAAAAACTGCCTACTATTTAAAATTTTATACCTATAATTGATAATTTTCACCTTTTAAATTTTTATTTTCCATTCTCTTTAATTTTTTTTGATAAAATAAATAAATAAATAAAATTGTGTAAAATAATAAAGAATTAAAAGAAAATAAAATAAATATATTTGGATATAGCGAACCTTTTATTGGACGAGAGGCCCATCTATTTTGAGAAGTTTAAATTAAAGACTTAAAGTATAAATGGAAAAGCCTAATTAGAAAGCCCAAAAATAAATTATGGTTTAAAAAAGATTTAAGAAATCAAAAATTCTAATTGTTAGCTTAAAAAGCGCAACCCCAGATTCAGAAGTGATTTAAATGGTCCAATCATCATCAAAATTTTAAAAGCCCCAAAGACCTAAAAATACCCTAAAATCTCTATTAATAAATTTTATATTGATTTAAATAATTATTAATAAATAAATAAATAAATAAATGTAATCTCAAATTAGCACAAATCCAAAATCTTTGAGATTATCAGCTGTGTTAAACTCGCTAATTTTATAGTATTAATTTCATCTTAATTATTTAATTCTCAATGCTAAGTCAACAATTTCAAATTTGATGAGTACATAAGCGGGTAGCTTTTAATAATATTTTTCAAAATAAAAATTTAAAAGACACTTATACCCATTTTTTTATCATTTGATCTCATAAATTTATAGTTTTTTTTTTTTTGGTTGTAAATTCATAAATTGAGTTAGCCTCACTTAACTCATGACACTAAATTCAATCAATGATTCTATAATTAGTATAGATAGATAATGATTAGGAAAGATAAAAATGGATTTGATTTTGTCATTTATGATCATTAAGAAAAAAACACCTAAAAATGAAATAAAATGTGTTTGCAAAATTTTGAAGCAGGAGATGAAATGCTATGTCTGGAAATCTAAATTTGGATTTCATTTATTATATATATAAATTATGAAAATAAATTTAACATAATTACACGTCCTTATGAAAGAAATGTATAAAAATACTATTTTTTAAATTCATAAATATGTATAGGTAAATATCAATAAATTTATAAACTTAAAAAAATAATAATAAATATTACGTTTACGTAAGTGTTTTGTTACAAAGACTTATATTATTTTTAAAATTCAAATTCTCTAAACGTAAATTTTAAAGTAATTCACTTGAAAAATTATTATTACTATTAATAATAAAACCGAAAAGAAAAATAAAAAGGAATGCGTGTGTGAAGAAAAGGGTAGGAGGCCCAAAAGCAATGGATGTTGGGCCTAAAGAGAATACTATTCAGCTTCGGCCTATCCTACTTACCAGGCTTAGCTACTTTATTATTATTACTATTATTATAAAAATAAAGAAAAAGAGTTTGATGGGAGGGAAGGTGAGAGGGATGGAATTAAGTAATGTTTAGCATTTTCCGAAAGTAGAAAAAAGAGAGGATTCTTGCTTTAATTAGTTACTAATGTTAATGGTGTCATTTCCATAAGCGAATAAAAATGTCAACTCCAGTGGCAGTGCGGCAGAGAGGAGGGCCGCTCTTTTCGCGTGCCTTTCGTCTCTCTCTCTATGTATATGTATTATATAAAATATAGGCATTATTTAGCCAAAGTTCAGGGAATTATGAATAGGCATTGCTAGACAAACAAAATTGTCCCTCGTTCTGGGGACATCCACACGCACATGTACATATATTTAATGTAAAGTCTTACTTTTTTACGTTGATATTTATATTTAATGTATTATATTTTATTATTAAATTTAATAATATTATTTTTATTAAAAATAAAATATATTTATAGATTATCAATTATATAAACACTAACAACTCCATTGCTATTTCTCAAGGGCGTTGGCTTTTGGGTATAATTACCTTTTAATTAATCAATAACCTTGGCTCAATGTCAAATCATATATAATACAAAAGTATGCCCTATTATTCCATTGACCTTTTATAGGAATATTGATAAATATATGTATGCACAGAGGGAAGTTCACTCTTAGATATTCCATCGTATCATCATAATTTATTACCACCTTTTAAGGATGATAGAAAATAAAATATAAATATAAAATTTTAAAAATTTAAAATATGATATAACAAAATGAAAAATTAATTTTTTATATAATAAAAATATAATATTAATATTTTTCAATCAAATATTGTTGTGCAAATAATTTTGTAAAAATCAATTTTGTATTTTAAAAAAAATTTGAACTTTAAAAAGCCCATTATGATCCAAATAACTTAAAACTCAAAATCTTGAAAGTTTTAATTATTAAATTATCATACCTTAAATTATTCAATAGGGAATTCTTTTTCACATCTTATCATTTTCTGTCGTCTATCTTTTTTCTCACTTATTCTCACTCGTATTACATCGGTACTTTACTTTCTACTCTCACTCTTTTGGGTATTTAACATTTTATTCTTTGTGTTCCTCTATATGATTTCTTTCTTTTTTCCTAATATATTTCAAGCTCGTGACTTATTTAGGCTTTGGGGTTTTGCACATTGTTGATTTCGGTTTTGAGAGAAAATGCAAAAAAGAAAAAAAAATTCTATCATATCTTGTTGTATATGGTGTATCTTGATTATGTTATGATCATAATTTATTTTTTATTTTTGAATGTGTGATAATAAGTCCAAGACACATTTTACTCCTTCAAAAACGTGTTCATATGACGCATATTTCGGATATAGGTACACATGTAGCTAGCCAAGTTTGTGTTCATAGCCTACTATTAATCAGTATGTACTACAAATTATAATAATAATAAGTAGTTAAATAGCAATATATTCCCTGGCTAGCCAGCAAGCAATAAATTGTGCAGGCTTTCTTAATTAAAATAATGTGTGGTAAACAGTGTCCTCCTTGGATATTAATTTTTGTCACAGAATGTATTCAAGCTGAGTTGAAAGAGATGTTTAGGGTTTATTGTTATTATTATTTTAAATCAAGTTAGTTCCAAAGGAAAAGATAAAATATCCCAATATTCTCTTTAGTTTGCAAACAACATTTGTTCCTTTTGCGAGGGAATATGGAATTACCATATAAATTTACATATCAACATCCAAAGAATTACTCCTATATATAAAACAAATGACCTTATTAGTCTGTTGTGGGAGTATAATAGTATATTAATTGTTTAATTTTCTCTTTCTAGAGCCCTTTAACTTTTGCCATATTCCTTTATACCCATGGCCATATATATATATATATATATATATAAAATTAAGCTTGATTTTCCGCTGGGGTTCTGGTTACATAGTTTATACCCCGTCTCGTTATACTCACCCTTTAATTACTTTTGGATTATTCACTTAATCGTGCATTATGCGACTAATATATTATTGTTATTATTACATATATGCTGCATGTGTACGTATATATATGCCTTCAGCTTCCAATATAATGCACTTTCACTTTCAAGGAGTATTATTTATCTAAAGTCTAACATTATAGCAGTAATTAGAAAGTGGACAGGGCAAGGCAGTGGGAAAGGGAGTTTCGCAAATCCTTGTCTACTTTTTCTTTTTTAAACTTTTGAATATAATTGCCGTGAGCGCTTTGGATTTGACGACATGATCATGCATTCTAGTGGAGGGCTGCCTTTTTGCTTGATTCTCATTTCCCATTGCAAAAGAATAAAAGTTAAGTAATTATTTGGAGACAAAGTTTGTGGACTTGCATCACCAAACTTGAAATAACGAACTAGTTTGGACTTTGGACAACAAAAATCTTAAAACGCTTGGGAAATTCTGCAAGGCAATATATATATATATATATATATTCCAAGCATTTAAAATACAGACATTTCCAAGCATAGTTCGGTTTCAAGCAGATTAGGTTGCATATATAGTGAAAACGGATGATAAGTCCATAGAATTGGTTGAAGCAAGCATTCGAATGCACCTCCCAGTCCCATTAATTCCCATGCCATTAATTGGTATATTTCATCTAGGATAACTAGGAGGGTTTGCCTGCACTATTGCACCTGTCTCCTAAGATTTTGAATCGTAGTTTTCCTTGTACATCCTCTACACTAATTATAATATATGCAATGAAATTCTTTTGTTTTAATTTGGCCGAAACAACTATATAATAATAGCTTGTATGCGTAATATATATTGTTGTTGAGATAGCTGTTTTTGTTCTCCAAAATACGGACACCAGTGTGAGATGACAAATAAACTCATTGTAATCCTACTGGGATATATATATATATATATATATATAAATACATGTAGAGGTATATGAGAAAAATGGCACATATATGTGATTGAGAGTGGCTGCCAACTATAAGCTCTTCCATCATCCTATTCACTCAACGTGTGTGCGTGCATATGTATATATAGCTGCTTGAATTTAGCTGATCATGGAAGCAATGATATCTTGAAAATTAAGAAACTACTGCTAGTCTACTACTTCTACTCATTAAGAGAAGAAAAGAAAAGGCGAAAGTCATTAGATTGGAGAATGAACAAAGCATGCAATGGGCAAAGTGGTGTGTGGAAGGAAGCGTCAAGAAATTTAATCAGCATTGTATTTGTTAGTGTATAATTAATGGTAGTAAGGAGATGGTGATAGAATAGAAATATACAGAAGCTTAGGTGAAAGTGGGAAATTAAAGTTTATCCAAAACGGAAAGAAAGACAGGTTGCAGTTCGTCAGTTAGTGGAATGAGAAATGAAAAAGAATAAAATATTTAAACAGGATTTTACGAAGTCACGGTAATGAAAGGTCTGCGTCGTTTAGAACGTGGTGGTGCATGCATGTTTAAAGCGGAACATATGGAAGAGAAAAAGGCAAACCAAAGCAAGGGAGCCCTTTGCAACTGGCCTTGTCTTGTTGTCGTTTTAATTAATTTGTGCTTCGCCCTTTGCCCTTTGGATGCACAATCCCTCCTATTCACAGTGCCATCATCTTACTTTCTAACATTAATTAATTTGTACAATTATAAATTGGTTGGGAGGGACGGGGGGAGGGATGACCATCGTTCACTTACTCTACACACTTCCAATTTTCAAATTGTATAGGGGTGGGCCTGTTTTCATCAATTATGTATATATATATATATATAACTTCTATAAAAACCATTTTCACTGTTAATCTGCTCCGATATTTAAAATTTTGTTAGATCCTGCACACACGTTAAAATCTTTTAAAATAAAACGATTATTTTTTTTTTTTTTCTAATTTCATTATATAAATTTCTAGCAATGTCAAGTGACAAAGTTTAGGCCAATGATAGATTTGACAAGACGGGTAGGAGGATCCTCTCGAGGGAGGACCATATAACTAGCTAGCTAGCTAGATAGCCCATGTGATGCCACGTGGGTTATGTTGCATTTTCAGTAACTAAAAAAAAAAAAAAAAATTCAAAACAGACACAGAGAACAGCAAGCTTAGCGTAGCTGGGGAGGATAAAATTTGTAAGCTGATTAAGATGACTAGAACCTAATATTATTGGGGTCCTCAATTCTCTTCCACTTTCAAACTTTAGGCTTCTATGATTTTCGAATTGACTTTGATATATATCAAGATTTTTTTCTTAATTAGGTCTAAAAGAAATTCTAATTAATTAGTTTCAAATTAGAAGTTAATAATTAATGTTCCCATAATTGACAGTCAAATCAACTTACAAATGACCGAGCAATTAATTTAACATTCCTCACACTTTTATGATTAATTGATGGCCAGATTCATATCTTCACCGTTGTTACACGCACAAAATCAGTTTGTTTAGGGATGCTGCTGGTTATTTAGTTACATATACCAATAAAAAAAAAGAAAAACTCAAAAATCTTTTCTATGAAAGGAAGCAAATATTTAAAATGGAAGATAACTTCAATTTCTTTTTTCAATAAAATTCATGTTTTGATAAGTCTAATTAAATTATCCACCTAAAGCATTGAAGGAGAAAAAGGACAACTAAAATAGTATCACAAATATATATATATATATATTAGATACAATTGGTTTAGTTCGTGTTATAATTATAATAATAAAGTAATTGACTTACGTAAATATAATTACGGCAATTACTGGTGTGGACAGTACAAGTAAATCTTGGTCATGACTCGTGCACTTGATATAGGCTTTAGTTCGAAGGGTTGAGAATTACTCTATTAAAACATAAATAAATAAGTAAATAATGATCATTATTAGACATAAATTAAGTAGTAGTCGTGTTTGTTAATTTTGGTAGCTAAGAAGGCACTATGATAGCTAGTAACTAAGGGGTTGGTGTATTATATTAATTTTATATGTAAAAATGTATAAAAAAATAAATAGGATAGAAAAGAAAAGAAGAAAAAGGGAACAAATTAAGAAAACACTAATTAAAGTTGGCTTTAATAAGGTTTCAATTGATAAGTAAGTAAAAAAGAAAACCCAGAGGCAGATAGAGATGCTACTTTCAATCACTAAACCCACTAACACGATTAGTATTATTATTAGTATTAATATGGTATTAGTAGAGTACAGTTTTAGTGGGGAATTGTATAATGGGGAATCTTCCAAATCCAATATATGATGAAAGTGTGCTGCGGCTCTCTTCACGTGGGCATCTCGTGCTGTGAGTGGGCTGCTGCTGTGCCAATATACCTTTTGATTCATTCACTTCCCACAACTATTTCTATGACTCACTTATATAAACAGCACTGCTTCCATTTCTAAAAGCAAAGTAAAACTTATGCCTATACATATTTATGTATAAAACTAAAAACATATATATAAAAATATATAAATAAAGATTCTTTCAAACCCACACCCCCACCGATGGTATGTGTGCCCTAAATTACATTCTAAAAGCATCCATGTGACCTCTTACGAAAACCCATGGAGTCCCACAATATCTAGATTCTCTACCAAAGCCAAACATTTCTTTTCAATATTATTATTCATTATTATATCCCAATACTCCTCTTTCTTAGGAGTATTTTCCTATTGTTTTTACGTGTTTCCTCAAACGTACACATATATATACAGCCTCCCTTCCTCCTTCCTTCACCAGCTACACTCACTCTCAACACATTCTCTTAATATCCCCCAAACTGACAAGCCAACCCTATCGCAATACATAGAACTACAAAACCAAAACCAAAGAAAAAAAACAATGTCTGGAGTTTGGGTGTTTAACAATGGTGTATATCGCCTTGAAAGTAGTCCTCGGAGAAGGGTTTTGGTACACTTGCCATCTGGTGAGGTTGTCTCATCCTACTCTTCTCTGGAGCATATTTTGAGAGGTTTAGGCTGGGAGAGGTACTACGGAGGCGATCCTGAGCTCTACCAATTCCACAAGCATTCTTCTATTGATCTCATTTCCCTCCCTAGGGACTTCTCCAAGTTCTGCTCCGTTCACATGTATGATATAGTCGTTAAAAATCCCAATATCTTCCACGTACGGGATATGTGAGACTCACACCTCCATCTCTATACACCCCTATACCCTACAGCTGTTTCCATGTCTTCCTCTCAACTCATCTGTTTCCTCCACACACACACGCACACACACACACACACACACACACACACACACACATATATATATATATATAATTCGATCCATGCTTTCTATGTATCATAACCACTCTCCAGTGCTTGTGTGATCCTTCTCTTAACTCTCTCCCCCCCCCCCTTCTAAGGTGATTCATTTTCATTCTTAGGACGTTTCTATGGTGTAGTATATGTTTAGGAATGGTTCCACTAAAGTTTTAGCAGGTCTACACACGACCTCCTTAATTTGCTTGCTTCAATAAAGTGGACTATTTTTGTACTAGTTTTGCATGATGGGTTGCTTTGTTTCGGGTCTGTATGTTTATTTGATGTTTTATAATTAATAAGAATAATAAAAAAGTAATGGAACTAG
>JAQSVH010000012.1:0-27067 GCA_029448705.1 Adansonia digitata | reverse complement strand
ATAACTGCTGAATCGTCTATATGATGTGGAGTAAGTTAATTGATCACCAAAGGTCATAATGCCCACAAGGGTCGTTGATGCCTGCCTGGTCATGCAAAGTTAAGGAGAAATGCCGTTAAAAATTGATAAAAAATTACTCCCCAGATCGATTAAGCGATATATATATATCGATCATTAACTTTAAAGAGAACAATTAATCAGACAAAAAGGACATTATGAGAGTTGAGATGTTTGGAGAGTAATGTTCTGTATTGATGATACCGCTAAGAATTGTTCTTGGGATGAAAATGACCAGAAATTAATATTTAAGGTAATGGTAGCATGCACAAAGTTAGTTATCCTTCCTCCTCTTCCGTTCACAGTAACATGAAGGGGGCCAGGTGAGAGAAGTAGAGACAAAGTCCAGTCCTGTTGTAAGATTTGAGAGAAAGGGGCAGGGAGTTTGTTATCCAATCATAGAATCTGACAGACAAGACAGTTAAATATGCCTGGCTGTCAGCTTTGATTGGATAATGGATATGGTCGGAAGAGTGAAGAGCGGATGGGGCACGTGTTGCAGTGGAACGTGTCACTTCACCAAGGTGTTTGCCGTACCAGGTGTTATTGCACGTGACACTTTTCCCTTATTTACTTCTCAATCAAAGGATCCATCTAATCTAATCAATTCATCCATTTACAAGGGACTTATGCTCTTAAACCCAAAAGCAAAATTTTCAAACATCGATCATTCTTGTAAATCTCGTAATATCATTCAAATTCAAACTTGTGGTCGATTAACAAGTAGAAGAACCCAAATGGCTGTATACGTAAAAATGTTGTTTTCCAAAATGCTTTCTTTCAAATCCCAACCTAGTATTCTGATTTGTCAATGGCCACATTTTTGGAATTTTTTTTTTAAAAAAAAGGATCATAAATTATTAAAAATAGGTGAAATAAAAAAAATAATTTTCAAAATAAAAATAAAAATTATTAAAATTATTATTAAAGAGATTATAACTACTTTTTTATCTCTTATTTTATTTGACTTTTGCCTACTGTTTGGTTTCTCTACTTAGTGAGGGAGAGTCTGTTCCCTTTACCCACAACCTAATATATATTTATGTATATTATATATTATATGTAAATTATATTTACCAATATTATTTAAAAATAATAAAATTATTTTACATTAAATCTTAAATTTTTAAAATAAAAATGATTATATTAACTTTTGAATTATAAAATAATCTCAAATTATATTAATGCCAAATTATTATTTTAAAAATAATAAAAATAAAAAATATTTTATATTAAAATTTGAAAAACTAGTTAAAATAATAAAAATTAATATTAAATCTCAAATTATTTTTTAAAAAATTTAGTTATAAGCACTTGTACATTCAGTTATAATTACTTGTACATTCAGTTATGATTATATCTTTTATTATTTTTACATTCAGTTATAATTATATATTTTTATTATTTTTATATAGTAATTCAATATTTAATATAATTTTTTTATTTTCATTTTTTTAAATAGTAATTCACAATTTAATATAAACTATTTTTTAGTTTTTATTATAGATAGTATATATATAATATTATATATGTATTATATATAATATATATTTTTTTATTTTTTAAAAATTATTTGGGATGTCATATTAAATATTTTTTAATTTTTATTATTTTTAACCATTTTTTAAAATTTAATAAAAAATATTTTTTATTTTTATTATTTTAAAATAATAACTTGGAATTTAATATAATCCAAGATTATTTTATAATTCAAGATTTGATAAAATATTTTTTATTTTATAAATTTAAGATTTAATCTAAATTTTTTTTATTATTTTTAAATAGTATTTTTAATATATATAATTTATATATAATATATATGATAATATATATAAATGTATATTAGGCTAATTAGAAAAACACTACACTAGGCAAAAGTTAAATGAAATAAAGATAAAAAGATAATTATAATATTCTTATTAATAATTCCAACAATTACTATTTTTTTAAATTATTTTTTTTAGTTTCAATTGTTTTTGATAATTTATGGTCCATTTACTTTTTTGGAATTTTCTCCACATTTTTAATGGTCCAGTTAAGGTAGTTTTTATAAGTACTTCGTTTACATCCACAACCACAAACAAGATGCCAAGAATTTTGTCATTAAATCAAATGCAACAATCTCGGAAGTCATAACCATGGTTTCATAATTTTATGTATACTTTAGTATTCACCGTTATCTCATTGTTGTTTATTTATTTATTTATTTTTAAACATTTAATTAGATATATCCGACACATAAAAACTAATAAACGTAAATTAATTAAAATTTGCCTTAACAGATTAATTTTGTATCATGTGCATCGAATTAATATAACATTAAAATTATAAGAATAAGAAAATCAATATTACTAAATTTTTTTTATCAAATAAATTTATTTATTTTCCCAAAAAAAAAGAAAAAAAAAAGAGCGCAAAATACGTCAATCTCCAAATATATGTACGGTGAAGATGATGCGGGATACTCGTGCATATCTTTTCACCCCATTGGGGATCAAAGCAAGGTAGAACGAGATAGAGCAGTATCTAAAATATAAAGGCGAAGGCAAATGGAGGAAGAAAGGAAACCTCCTTTTTGATAAAGGAAGAACAGAATTGATAATACCATGAAGGTACCGTCATATCGGTGTTCGTTTGCACTTATAATCCTCAATCCGTAAATTTAAGACCACGATTATATTTATACCACTACTAGACATTAGTACTAGTACTTGTAAATATATAATAAAACAGTCAAACAGATGAGATGAAGAAACAAGCCCACAACCATAGCCTGCAGTTGCATGAGTAAACCATTATTTCTTCAACAACTCATACCAACCTGTTACGCCCTTTCTCCAGACTCACCAAATCCCTCTGAACGAACAACCACTTAACACTCCGATTTATCTATAAAACCTGGAAAGATATACCAGGAAATTGTGACTCTTAAAACTAAATTTATTTATTGCTTTATTTTTATTTTTTTAAAAAAAAGCATCTATAAAACTACTTATTCAACACCAGGCCTAAAAGTTAGGATAGAATCAGAGCAGTAACAGATACATGTTAAACTCACGACTATACTTACTGACATTGTCGCCACTCATCAGAATTTTCATCCAAATGGCTCCCTTTTATAGAAGAATTCCTTAAAGTCAACCATAAACACAGGGTTTCTCTAACAAGACACCCAGTCTTTGACAACATACTGAAAATTGATACCACCTAACTTCATTAAAATTTCTCACCAGCCTGAATGCTAAGAAAACTATATCACACTAATGCTTACGCACATGGATGCACACAAGTGTATTAAATACAAGTCAAATAGTTGTCCATATTGCATATCCAAGTTATAGTCTATTGATTTATGATTAACAATTAGACGGCAAATGGCACAATTAGAGAATGAAAAAAAGTAACACCGATTCATTCTCAGACTGTAGGTTCTTTTGGCATCCAATTTATTGTCCCAAAACCAAACCAAACCATAGCAGGCAAAGGAATAAAGATCAACTGTGAAGCAGTAGAATGTTCTAAGCAGCCCAGAGCAGCAAATTTTATACTAGTTTGGATCTCGTGCTTGCTTCAAGGGAGTTGAAATAATGCTAACTCGATAAACACATAAACATGAGTATAAAAACAATTTTTTGCATGGTACGGACCAGATGGCATCGGAATTTTTAACATGATCAGATTTATGGACACAGCAACACTACCAAAAAATGTGATAGCAACCAAAAATAGATTCTCAATGTACTAATCAATTGAACTAAAAAAAATTACTTCTAGAACCATAACTCACAGAAAAAGGGCATTTAATTGCTTCTTGCCCTGAAAACTTTGCAAGTGCCCATTAACACGAACATCAGTTCCATCTCTATAATTGCATGTTGAAATTCAAGATGTAATAAAAGCATGTAATGAATTTCCAAAACATGAAACAGATAATGCTTAATTCAATTAAATGAAAGAAAGAACTTACTCTAATGCATCCATCTCTCTTGTGTCAAGATTTACAGGTACCCTGATTGAAACAAAAATTCATTTTGAGGAAATATGTTTCAGATTTTAAATCAAAATTGCTTCTCTAATTTCAATATTGATTTTAACCGTAGTCATTAAACCCAAAAAGCCCTACTGGTCTACAACCATGGAAATTCTAAGGAATTTTATAACTTTCATAAATCAATTGAAGTCAAATGGAAACCGGTGCATTACCACCTTGTACATTCAACTCGGCCTGTCTCGTCATCATGGTGGAAAGGAAAAAAAAATAATTAATCAAATAGTTGAGTGCGTTATTAGGAATCTCTTCAAAAATTAGTTACATAGATTTGGAAGTATAGGGGCCAAGATTTAACACTATGATTCTTTTCATTCGAAAGAAGCAATAACAAAATGGAAGCAGTGGAAGGATTTAAGGAATAGTACATTAGTAATAGCAGCACTGTCAATTATGAAATTGGATTTTCATCGCCAGATTGAGATGCTTCACTTATCTGCTTCACCGGTACTGATATCAACCCCTGTATATCACCGCTCCGCTAATCTCCAAATAGAGAAAAAAAAATGGAAATTAGATCGATCACCTATAGCAGACACAAAATTTGGAAGTTGGTTTACTAGATTATGTTATTTCAATGGGCGCAAGGACTTTGTCGGTCGCCAAACAGAACATATACAAAGGGATGAGGACATAAATATGAAAGAGAGATGACTAACTCTTGCAGGAGATGGAGTTGAATTAAGGAGATGAGAAGGCTGAGAGGGCATGAATCAGCCGCCGGAGAAGGCGTCGGTGGCGTCGAAGTGGATGCTCGGGAACCTAAACCTAAAATGGAGACCAAAGAGAGTAGAAAATGTAATTGAAATTAATTAATTAATTGTACAGAAGCAGAAATAATACTGCTAATAATTTATATACCTGATTGTACTTTCCTGCCAATTAGTTTGGATTTGTCAGCTGATTGTTGTTAACTGGCAGGAGGCAGGGCAGCCCAGGAAAGTGGATCTCGCTGGTATTTTTGGAATTTAGCCAGAAAGCTAGTTAGCTAGGCTACTTTCCGATGGCGAGTTCTTGTTCTCGTTTCCGTTTCTTCCTTTGCCTCCTGCCAGTATCTACGCTAACCAAGGGCCCGTTTGACTCATCCGTTTCGGTGTATTTGGACCTTTTCTAGGTCCAAACGCGCTGATTATGTATTTGGATAACTAATTGAAGCATGGTGGAGAGCATTTTATTGTGCTTCAGTTAAAATTTTCATGGTAGGGAGCTTTGTTTATTTTTTTACCTTTCTGTTTTTCTATTTTTGGTTTCATAATATTTTTTATTTAAATAATAAATAAATTCATATTATTACATAAAAATAAAATAAATACATGACAATATTTATTATTAAATTTATGACAACTTTTTATATAAAATAATATATATTAATAAAAAATTTAAAATATTAAATAAAATTAAATTATATAAAAGATAATAAAAAATTAAATATTAGTTTATTAAATTTTATTTTTTAAATATATTATTTTTAATTATAAATAAATTTAAATGTAATTTTTAATAATTATTTTCATTCTCATCCAATCAT
The DNA here is from genome assembly GCA_029448705.1 of Adansonia digitata. Lineage (NCBI taxonomy): Eukaryota > Viridiplantae > Streptophyta > Magnoliopsida > Malvales > Malvaceae > Adansonia > Adansonia digitata. The sequence continues at coordinate 21,434 of JAQSVH010000012.1, read as the reverse complement.
TATCGTTGTGTTTACATCTAAAAAATATATTTTATTATTAATTTTAATATAATCATTATAATATTTAATCTCATCATTAAAATATTTAATTTTATCATTATTATTATTTTTAATCTTACTAAAATTAATTTAATTATTCGTTTAAGCATAGACTAACTAATAATAAAGTCTACAATGGAAATTCAGTTGAATGTAGTACAGTGAAGGTGGATTTAGTCTAATTAAATTAGTCTCTGTACAATTTACTGTTATTGGCAGTCCGTGTCTATGTCGGTCTAATTAAAATTGATTAACGAATGATTATTTTTATTTTTATACAGGCTGGGGCTTAGAAAGGTGTAAACCCAGAGAGATATGCAAATATTCTACCTGGCTGGGCTGGGCTGATTGCCCGTTTAGGCTAATTCTCTTAAGCAAGGTATGCGGGTTAGGTAAGAGCCTGAACTTGAGGTTCAATGGGCGAAAGGGAAAACAAGTTTTTAGGTGGTCGACTTTAGAAATTAAGGAAGCTGAAAGTTAAGGTTAGTAAAGTAAAAAACGATTGATCCACCACCAGGTTTTTTAAACTACTGCAACCAGAGAGGACGTACATTACAATTATTTTCAAGCAAGTCCAAGAGTAAATCAGTAAAAGATATATATATATATATAGATATATTAATTGGATGTTGTTCTGTAGGGCAAACAAGTTTTAAGAAAGGTTAGGGTAGGTTCAGTTCAAGAAATCTGGTCTGGATGTAAAGCCAAGCTCCGTGTAGCTGTAGATATATACCGACTACCATACCAATGAACGAGTATGACCATGATTTTAGTTTTAGTTATAGAACATGGCTTAAAATAAACAGATTGCACCTGCAAAAGCCGTTTCCATTTCCAAGTCTACTCAACTCAACTCAACACACAATTTTCTTTGCTTAGTTTTTGCTCAGAAATCATACTTCCAACCTAATCAAATCCAGACCGACAGTAGTGGTTGAACGTACTTAATTATTACTACAACAACTGAAAATGCATCATGGTAGTGGTAAACTCATTCAGTTATGGTTTTAGGGTTGGCAATTTTGACATGCATAAAAATACCTTTATTTTTTTTTGGATAAGTAATTCATAAAACTACTTTTGCTACTAATAATAATACAATTAATTAATAAAGAATTTTAATGGGTTTGACTTTGAAAAAGAAAAAAAAACAGAGGCAGGTGCAAGTGCAGGTGTGTAAACCCGGGAATGGATAGTCTGATAATATACGGCAGCCAGACACCAAACCATGCCACGGCCTTCACGTTTGCTTTTACAATTCAACAATTTGACTTTATTCTTTGTTACTTTTTTTGATGGATTTTTCATCTGCATGCATTTTAAGGATTAGTAAATAATAAATAAATGCCATTCTGAGACTTTTTTAATTCTCAAATCAAAATTGGATGGTATCCCAACCCAACCAAAAGCAGGAACGAATGAAGCGGAGGAAAGGAAAGCAAAGTTTAAAGGATTTATCAATGCTTTCTATTTATTTATTTATTTACAACCACAAAATTAATAAATATAAGATATAAATATATATATATATATGCCACAAATAATGATTCTTACTAAATTACAAAGATGAAATATTGAGGTTGGTCAATGGAAAAGGGCAATTACGTCAAGTGATTGAATTGGAAGGGTCGTATTGGTATTTTGCCAATTTTAGCCTCTCCATTGCTTTCACTGATGCAAGTTAGTACATATATATATATATATATATATATATATATATAATTGTAGAGAAAGAGGCAATCAATTCTAAATTCTATCACCCAAAGCACAACAAAGGAAAGAAGGGGAAGTGAAAATTTTGTCTTTCTTTTGCGCTTCAAAACAAATACATCCAAGGTAACCCCCCACAATTTTGTCACTTCTCTTTCTTCTTCTTCATAGTCTTTCTTCTTTTTGTTTTTCCTTTTTCTTTGAATATGGTCAGTAGGCAGCTTTTAAATTTGGTTGATTTTCTTAGTTTTTATCCGTTTCACCCGGTACTTATGTTGTACGTAGTTGATTTCTTACTTCTGTTAATACTACCAATTTGGGTGTAATCTTTTTTTATTTTTTTGACAAGATTTATTGCTTTATGGACTCTTTTTTCCATTTTGCTGAATACCCAATTGATCATTTTGGCTAGTGTTTAGGTACGGTGACGAATCTGGTTATTTTACTGTTCTTTTTTAATCATTTTCGTAATTGCGTTTGCACTTTATTCTTTCTTTTTCTATCATTTTAGTATTTCGTTATTAACAATTATGTCATCAAAGTTCAATCATTCTATGTCTTTATTTTCAAAGTGTGAAAAATAGTTATAGTATTACTCATCACGAGTGTCAATCTGGATATCTCTTCATCCGTCTGTTTTGAAATCAGTTCCATGCTATTGCAGGCATCTGATAAGCTGATTGGTTTTAAGATTGTACTAGTTGTTAAAAAAGAATTAAACTTTCTTAGCATACAACTTCAAAATTGCTTGATCGCTGCGAGGCTCTTCCCATCCACTTTGATTGTCGAATTTGGATTTTTGAAGCGATTATACTTCTTCTGATTGCAACTTGAGTTTTTCTTCTGCTATGTGCAGCTTTCTAGTTGGCATCATATGGTAGATCAACAGTTGGTTCTACTTGTTTGACACCTTGAAGTTTGGTTGGTTTCTCCAAAAATTATTTTATGGTTTAAATCTAGCTTTATTGTATGAGGGAGATGCATGCCATGTGCTTGTAAGTTATTATGCAAATTATCTCTTTATGGCCTTCAAACCTTTTCATGAAAGCGGGCACCAATTCAATAATTCTTACATGGAGGATGTTCAGTTGAATACCAATTGGGATGATGTGATTTGTCCTATATGTTTGGATTTCCCCCACAATGGTGTACTTCTCCAATGCTCATCTTATGAGAAAGGCTGCCGTCCTTTTGTGTGCGACACAGATCACATGCATTCAAATTGTTTGGATCGATTCAAAATTGCATATGGAATGCCGTCCCCTTCAACATCCGATACATCTTCTGCAACAAACATTCAGCTAACAGTATCTGAAGACAGCTGCTGGCCAACTTGTCCCTTATGTAGAGGGCAAGTCACCGGATGGATTATTGTTGATAAGGCTCGTTTACTTCTAGATGAGAAAAAGCGTTGTTGTGAGGAGGAACAATGCTCATTTGCAGGAACCTACATGGAACTACATAAACATGCTCTCTTAGAGCACCCTCATGCATGTCCTTCGAAAATTGATCCTGCTCGGCAGCTTGATTGGGAAAATTTTCAGCAGTCCTCTGAGATAATAGATGTTTTGAGCACTATACATTCAGAAGTCCCACGTGGAGTGGTTCTTGGAGATTATGTAATTGAATATGGTCAAGATGAATCTGGGGATGAGTTGGAGGATTTCACTGGTGATGAGCGCAACTGGTGGACCTCTTGCATTTTATATCAGATGTTTGATAACTTCAGGACTTCTAGAAATAGAAGGAGATCAAGAGTCACTGATACTAGAAGTGGAAGTCGCCGCTCTAGTTATGCTTCATCAAATTCTGATGAGGGTTCAGAGAATTCTGCAGAATTTACAGAATATAGAGTAGAGGAAACCGATGATGAGTTTGTGAGCACAAGTGGCCCGTCAAGAGGTAGCTCCAGTTATTGGAGGTCAGTAGTGTTTTTCTTCCCATACTTTTTTGTAGGTGTTCTATTATTCTGTTCATATCTAGTTCCACTTATTTGTTTCAGACTTAAGGTATTATAATGGGCATCACAGAAACACGGTTGCTTTATGTTGGCTCAGACGTTGAAAATCATCTAATGATCTGCCATTGTTGGATTAATTGGTTTTCTACGTAGAGTCCTAGTCGGTTGTTTTTGAGATTGTTTGAGTCTTCCTGAAGATATTATAAAGGCAAATCTTTGTTTAGATAGTTAACGAGATGTCTGGCCTACATTATAACAGCTTTTGTTGTTGGGCTTGGTCAAATTCTAATGAATGGGTCTGATTTCTGAAGTTTGGAGATGGAATCAACCAGATATGTGGGTGCAACGAATACGATAAAGATTAAAGAGTTTCTTTCAGCTTTATTTGTGGTCGGTACAGCTGCAATCTATATAATATAGCTTGATTTCACATATATCATTGCTGTTGGCTAGTGGGTACACAGCCCACACACAGCCGATTATCTGTTGTGTACTTAGGCTGTAATATCAAGTGTTTATTTTTATTTTTATCTCCAGCACCTCCATCCTCCTAGAGTGCAAGTTGGCAGTGAGGTATAAAAACGAATGCAATGTTTAGTTTGTTAGAATTACATGACAACAGTTATTGTTTCCATATACTATTTTTTTCTTCAAAGTTTATCCATTTTTTGTTTTCATGATTTTCACAGTTCTCGAAGACGCCGTTCCCGCTTTTACGATAGTTAGGTATGTAATGTTTGGATATCTTTGTTTCCCTTTTTATGCATGATTTACGTTACAAAGCCAACTCTTGATGAGCTTAGCTTCAGTTTTCACTGATATTTGTGACAATTGTAGAGGGTAAGGCATGAATAGTGTGCAATTGATCCCGTGGCTTTAGTTAAAAAGAGTTTTTTTGGTTTTATTCATTCATTCTCCCAATTTTTGGTAAGCAGCAGCAGCAGCACACACAAGCAAGAAGTGAAGCTAATTAAGGATTTTTGATCCTGTAGAAGTGGTGAGCGATTTGATAATTGCTGCAGCAGATAGTTTTAGATTCTTAAACATGTAAAAATACCTTTGGAACTTGTTATGTTTGCGATCCAATGTTCTGGTTGGTTAGCCTTGAATTTAAAAAGCATTATTATTATTATTAGCATTTCATGTGGTTACAATGCCCATTTCCTTGCTAGAATTATTTTGCTTAAGATATCATATTTTATGAATGCAATGTAATAGCCATCTAACGGGAAACAATTATACTTGGGAGATTTTCAGTTTTCAGTGGTTTTTCTTTCAACTAAGAAATTGTTTTCAAATAAATAAATGGTTTTCAACAAGCGGTCAAAGAAAATTTGAATGTAATATGCATTTTCATTGCAAAATTCTTACAAGTAAGAGTAGCTGTATTTACGTATTTATATATCCTGCAGCTGTTTACCCCTTTGTTTGTCCTAATTAATTAATTAATTACTATTATTATGTTATGTAATTAATGCAATTAACAACTCGATTTGAGAATATCTATTCTTGACGACCCATTCCGACAGAAAAAAGGAAAAAAAAAACTAATTGAATTTGGACACGATATGGAAAAAAATAAATAAAGGGTTAATAACCGCTATAGGAGAGAGAAAAAAGAAAGCTCTCAAAATGGATCAAATAACCAATTTATAAACACGCAGCGTCCACAGCTCTCTCTCTCTCTCTCTCTCTCTCTCTCTCTTTCTTTCCGGTTGCGGAAAAGACAGATCATTGACAAAACCCTGAAAGTTGTTTCCAACCTCTTGGCAATTGTAACGAGTAACTAACGAACCCCTCTCTTTACCTCCTTCGATATGGCCACGATTTCAGGAGCTGGCCAACGCCGAGAACCCAGATCCGGTGGCAAGATGTTGCGGTCCAGGCCAACCATGTTAACTAGGACGCCCTACGACCGCCCCAGATTGCTCATTTCAACTCAGCAAAATCCTAATTGGATCTCCAGGCACATTTTTTCCCCCACTCGTGCGATCGTCTCCGGCGCCACCAGGGTGCTCTCCTCTGTTTTCGGCTTTGAATCTTCATCCTCCTCCTCCTCTTCTTCTTCGTCTTCAGACCACGATTCCATTTCAGGTTCCACATAGCATTTTTCATACTCTCACTTAAAGCATATATTTTTCAAGATCCGACTTTTCCCTTTCCTTTCCACCCTCCCTTTAGTTTAATGATATTCGTTTTGGTGTTAATAGCTTATATTCTAGGTTTTCGATTGACGGATTTTTTTTTTTGGTTGTAGCTTTTCTGTTAAGTTTCAATTCCATACAAAAAAAAATGGAGCCTAGAATGTTGGATTATAGCCACAGCCTGCAGGCAGTGCGTTAGTACTAGCATTGATGATGTTATGCTTCACTTTTGCAGAGTACTTTGCTTTGCAATTCAGCTGTTTTTGGCTACTAGTTTCAGGGAGGTTACGTGTTGTTATCCTGATTCTTGAGGCTTTCATCATCTTTGATGCCCTTTTCCACTGGGCCCTAACCTTTTAATGAATAATTAAGCATATTTCTCTTTGGTACAAGTAGAGACCAAAAATCAGATTAATATAGGAGGCGATAAAAATTCCATGTTGTTACACTCTCTATGCTTCTGAAAATTTTCTACTTTCTCAGGTGGCAGTGTATATATAGCAGTCATGCTGCACCCATCTTTATTCAGAGTTTTTTTATTTTTATTTTTCCCGGTGCAGATGACACTGTTGGCACAAATGATGATCAGGATGTCTCGCTAGAACATGTAAGTATGCCACCCCCTATGCTTTGTGTCATTCTTTGAAAAGATTTAAAAAAAAAAACTTGGGTTTTTCCTTTTAAACTTTATTTTGGTGATACTGGTAGTAAATTTCATGCTGATTTGATAATATTCTTTTTCCTTGTTTTATTTGCTTGCCATGGTAGCATATAGACATTCTTCACACTAGTGATGACTATAATGATCTTAGAGGATTCCTTACTTGTTCCTTTACGGGGCATCAGAGGCAGCCCCAGTCTTTTGCAGGAAAGAATGAAACAAAGCGCCTAATAGAGCAGCTTCTCATGCAGGAATCGTTCTCTAGGTAAGGAAAGAACTTTATTTCTTATTTGCTTATTTGGGTGTTTTTCCTGCTTTAATCCTTTTCTTCTTCCTCCATAAGGTGTCCTGTTCATAAAATATTTGATCAAAACCAAGCAATTCGTGTGTGTTCTGACATTTATGGCGTTTTATTCTTTGGCAAACATCACATGACATTTTTTAGTCGATTATGCATTTCGACTATAATCCCTCATTTATATCTCCCATTATGCATAAACTTCGAGTTTTGAATGAATGCTATCTTGACCAGGGAAGAATGTGATAAACTAACAAATGTTATCAAGTCTAGAGTTGTGGATTCTCCAATGATCAGAGGCAGGGGGCTTGAGAGGCTAAATGAAACGCGTAACAGAACTGATGGAAGTGGTGTGCTGTCACAAACTTGACTGGCAACAGATTTTAAGAATGAATTTCTCAGCACCTCTTTGACTGATTGTGTTTCTTATTTTTCAGATGTTGAAATTCATGATCTTTGCAGTGCAGCAGTTATAGAGGCAAAAAAATGGTTAGAGGAGAAGAAGTCAGGATCAAACTCTAAGTCAGAATTGCACCATGGGACCTCTGTTCTGAATTCTGTTACAATGACACATGTTTGTAACTCGTTCCCCTATTATGCTTGTGGATTACACTTTTTTTGGTTGTGTGTGAATTCTTTTCTTACAAGGAATGAGTGCTTGTGGAAAGCCATGAGATATGAATTTTATCTTGGGAAAGGGGTAGATGACAAGGGCTTTCGTTGTGATGCTGCTGGTTTTATCAATGATGCTAGTTTCTCGAGTACAGCTGTGTGATTTGATCCTTTGCCTTGTAAACTTATGCTGAATGTTCTAGTTCCTCCCTTCCCCCTTTTATTCTGTGCCATCTCCTTTCTGCTTTCCGGAGTTTCTTCTACTTCTGTCTTTATACAACTTTTAAGCTGATTTTCTTTTCATGTAATTCCTCTTTGCCTCATATAAGTTATGCTGAATGTTCTTTTTCTTCTCCTTCTCCTTCTCCCTTGGTTTTGTGCCATTTGATTTTTTCTTTGCAGATTGAAACTATGTTCTACCTCTACTTTCATACAAGTTTTAATCTGATGTCTTTTCATGGGTTTTTTCTTCTCTTTTTGGATACATATATGTCAATATGTCTGTATGATGTTTATGGCTTCTAAGATAAACATCCTAGTTGGTCCAACCTCAAATTATTAACCCCTTTTCAAATGGTTCTAGAATATCAATATATATTATATAGATGATGATTCTTATACTTAAATGTTTGTTTTACTTATATGGTAGACTTTATTAAGAAAGGATTTAACATTTATCATAGGGACAAGTTTTAATATGAGCCATAAATTGATATAAACTACCTATCCTTTGGCCCCCTCACCTTACTATAAATTCTTATAGATGTCTATCTGCTTATAATGGATGTAGTTGTGTTGTGGCATTAATTTGGTTTCACAGTTCACGCACACTGCTGGAGGCAACAGTGCAAAGTGATGCCATTTCTTTAGTGCATAATTTCCATTGGAGTAATGATGTAAAATCCACTATTTTAGAGAGATAACTTTTGATGAATGCTGATATTTAAATATTATGTTAGTTTAAAAATATCTTTGTCTCTAATTCAGTAAGTTCTTATTGCTGCAGAGAGACGAAGGTGAAGCAGGATCACCTGTGGACATGGCCAAAACATACATGCGAACTCGTCCTCCATGGGCCTCACCTTCTACGAACAATATTGAATTTAGATCTCCATCACCATGTAGAATGCCACTTTTCAAGGAAGAAACACCATGTTCAATTGGGGGCAAGTATTCATCCTCATCCAAGGTGCTCTGATATGCTTATTCCTCTGTTGAGTTTATGTAATAGTGCATATATGTATTTTATGGAAATTAAGTTGCTGCTTTCTTTAAATTTTCAACGATACTAAATTGCTTTTGTGGTTGAGACTGTGGTTAGCTTTTCTATATTGCAATTATAACAGAAAAGAAATTACATTAGCGGTTTCTTTGACATGAAGCTTACTGAAACTTGGTTTACTGTGTCAGAGAATATGCATGCACTTATGCTTGTATGACTAAAGTGCATGTGGGTGTAAGTGTAATCGTCTGTGCAGTGCTTTTTTTTTTTTTTTTCTTTCCTTTAGGGTATGGTTTAATTTGCTTCTTTCTTATATACTTGACATGAATGCAGCGGAAAAGGAGTTCTCCTGCCTCTGGCTCATGGAACATCCAAGAGGAAATACGAAAAGTGAGATCTAAGGCGACAGAAGAAATGCTGAGGACTCTATCATCCCCAAAAATTGACTTGTCTTTGTTTGCATTAGAACATAAAAGTGCTCCTGACTCTTTAGTTGCTAAAAACTTAGGCCCTGCTGAGGAAAATAATCCACGGAACTCAAAAAAATCAGTAGATGCATCTGTAGACTTGACTACAAGACCAGGTGCAGTTTTAACTTGTTGGAAGGAAACTCTATTCTTTTTTTGAGAAGTTTGTGGGAAGATCCATTCTCCTTGGACGTATTCTCTTCAGATAGTATTTCCTGATTTTCAAAATTTGGCTCGTATGTTCAGTTTCTAGGCAGTAATGTTCTAAGACATTACATCTTTTTTGTCATCTCAGTTTCACAGATTACAGAAGATGCATTAAATAATGATGCTTTACCAATCCCAGCTACTCTTGGTTGCCAAGAAAACCAGGTATCTTATGGGATGCTAACATAGTGCTTGTTGAAAAGTCTTTTATTGTATAGTTATGCCGATTCTTTGCGTGTTAGTTTGTTACCAGAATCTTTTGCTCTTAGTTATGCAGATTCTTTTGCTGTTAGATTTGTTATATGTTGATATTTTGTTTTATTAGTTAAGCACTATGATATTTGACATTTTACTTATTTCTTGCAAAGGGTATGGAAGCCATTCGAAACATTGAGGGAAAAAGAGGTATAGTTGCAGCCTTTGTATCATTTATTGTCAGTTTTACCTCAAACCAATATAGGAGCTTTATATATACTGCATTGTAAGCACCGTTTTTAAATATGAAGAAAGACAGTCATATCTATAATTGTTATACTTAATACATGGTGCATGATATAAGGCAATTAAATAATTCAGGATGTGGGTGAGACTTGCTACTAATTTGTAGCATTCAAAGAAATTTCTGTTCACCATAGAAATTTCCCAGTAATTCTTCAGTTACATTTGTCACTGAAGTATAAATAAAGGTTGACAAGTATCACTAGACTGGAAACTGTAATCAATTCTTGCGTTGGACCTTTCGCCTCAGAGATAACCTACCTCGCCCAATTTTTTATGTCATGAAAAAGTTGTGGATGGTGATTTGATTACAAGGTGTTTGTTTTTCGTTTAACAGAGGTTTTGCATTCATCCTTTTGGCATTGTTCATAAATGTAGGAAAAGCTAGGGCGGTCATCTATTGCAGGTCTGCTAGTTATAAAATTATGATTACTGATTCATGGGCAGAAAAAGAGTTATGTGTTATACTTTTTGTGGAAGAATGATGGGTTATTGTTCCTGCAAGATTTCCCAGTGGCTCAATCTCAAAAGAAGTATTTTTATTTTCTAGACTTGCTCTTTGTCTAATGAAATTGTGATTGAGGCCTTGCATTTTTCATCTTCCATTATGGATAATTGCAACCATACTTTATTCCATTCTTTTCTCTTTTGTATAGTCTTTATCATCTGATAAATCTTTTACCTTCATCAAATGTTTCCTAAGTGAGTTTTCTGGGATGGCTCAGATGAGACATTAGATGTGGGACCGAGACTTCAATCAACGGTAGATATCAAAACTCTATCAAATAGGTTAGTCTCATTCTCATTAAACAATCCCCACTCCCCCTTCCGGGGAAAAAAGAAGAATTGTCAGCAGTGATAATAAAGAGGTTTTTAGAGTTACTTGTGAAGTTCCTGGCTTGTTTCTTGTGTGACAAGGTCAATGGTTTTCTTCTTGTAACTTTTAACCTCTTTCATCTCACAGTGCTGTTGCTGTTGATGTCGATCATTTAAAGGACAGCAACGGGTCTATCCTACGGTTAAGTTCTACTAGGGAAGTAACTGTACAGGGTAAGAAACTACTTATTTGCTGTTCACTTTTTTCTACCTGACGTTCTTACCGAAGTCTGTCACTATCCTTCTTAAACCCTCAAAATATTGCTTCACGAACACAGCTGTAAAGATTCTTATTGCTGTTTGGGTGTTCTTTTCCACATTTAGAGGAAGGTCAGGAGTGGATAAAGTCCGTTGTTTAATACTAGATTACGAAAGAAAGTGTTTCACCCCTAAACATAATCCGCAGGCTCACAATTAGAAGATAAAAACCGTTTGACAATAAAAGAAGTTGCTGAGATAGGCGGTGCTGCATCTACAGCCAACGGGTTCCCTTCTTCAGGATCCAGGTAATACTGCTGCTAGCCTGAATAGTTTAGTTTTGCGTTGTTTGAATTATTAATTATTATTAATATTATTATTATTAGTTTCTCCCTGATTTCAGTATGTCAGCTGAACTGGATAAAGTGCAAAACGACAGAGCAGCAATTAATGAGGAAGAGAATGCAGTTGGTTGTGGTGATGACAATGCAACAGGAGTGGCGGCAGAGCAAAACTGTGAGCTATTGAGTGAGGCCTCGATCGAAGTGCCAGTGGTAAATGAAAATGATGTTGTTGTGTTTGATTCCCAAGACAGTTCAAGCATGCAGTATGAAGGTTGGCCACAACACCTGAATACACCAAACTCAAAACGCAGCTTGGGAGGCAAAAGCAGCAGCGATATGGAGAAGCGGCAGGGTAAGAAAGTGAGCAGATACAACAGGAGAGGCAGGGGACGGGTGAGATAGGTGCTATATTAATATTGTGCCCGTAGCCAGCTTACTGTAAAATGAGCTGTAAACTAGTAGAAGGATAATAATATGGCATGAAAGATTATTTGTGAAATGAGTGTGGTGTTAGTTAAGCCTTTTGTAGCTGTCAAGATGGAGGAGATTTCAGACTTAGGTTTCAGTCAGTCTTCAGTTCAGGAATTGATTTTTGTAGTAGTGGATAATTACTTCCTTTTTTCTTGGTTTGTTTCAGTACAAAACAGTTTTAATGTACTTGAATATATAAATTTATATGGATTAAAAGACCACTGTTATAGTTACTACTTAAATTTTAGCAGTAATATTTTGTAGCAAATATTGATTTATGAGAAGACCATTTATGACTTGTTTTCTATTTTTCTTAAAAAAAAAAAAAAATTAATAATAACGCTGATTATATATTATTGTATACTGGAAGGCCGGGCCACCAATTTTTTCGAGCAAGTGGAAATAAAGGTCAAGCACGAGGACGGCGGAACGGTTATAGGCCAACCGACAATAATGGGCTTAAACTCATGGGTGGGCGACGGTTTTTCATCCCTCAATCGTCCGCCTCTCATCGCCCGTCTTCTCCTCACCTCACCTCTCCAGTGTCTGATATAAAGGTAAAAACCTTGGCCTTGGGTTATTAATTGGGAGCTGGAATGTAGGATGGATTCCGCAATAGCCCAGAAAACATGGGAATTAGAGAACAACATCCTTACGGTGGAAACACCAGACCCTTCATCCGACTCGATATTCTACTACGTTGAGGTGGCTCAAGCCAAGTTCCAACAAGGGAAGCCTTGGGCCAATGATTGCCACTTCTTCAAGCGCGTTATCCAACCAACTTCATCGACTGGAAGTTTTCTCAAACAATTCATGTGTTGGACTTGGAGTTGGCTGAAAATGTCAGCTCAAATTGTGACAAACAAAGGATTACGTTCATGATGATTTTTCCCTCCAAAAAAAAAAAAGAGAAAAAGAAAAAATTACGATGAGGAACAATTAAGACCTACTTCAGCATGAAAATTATTACACGTAGTAGTCTAGATTTTCCATCTTCTAAATGTCGAAATTTATGTTCATTTTTATTAACTCTCTTTGATTGCGGGGGGAGAGAGAGAGAGAGAGAGAGAGAGAGAGAGAGAGAGAACAGCAAAATGTCACCAGCTTTCATAGCTGCTGCTCTGCCTGCCTACCCGCTTCTTCCTCCTAAGTCCCACCCTTTGTCTGTTTTTTTCCCTTTTTTTTTTCTTTTTAATTATCATTTTGCTGCTGCTACATCAAAGATACTTGTGTGCCTTGCTTTGCGAGGTCGTGTCAGTATGAACCTTTATGATTTAAATTTAAAAGATACAAAGTTTAACCACCCAGCAAGCTTTTTGCAGCTTTAACAAATAAAAAAATAATAAATAAATAAATAAATAAATTGGCAATGACCACTCTGTCATTCATCACCAAATCATGTTGTGGGGACATATTTACCCCCCCCTCCCACCCCGACCAAAAAAAAAATCATCGAACATCTTTTCTTTTGAACCAGACCAGACCCTCTATTTGTATTTGGTTGTCCTAGTAGCCGTCTTCCCTTCCATGGTCGCTTTTTTAGTGGCAGCGCCACCATTTAGCGAGGTTCACAATGTGGCCAATATGTGGGATCCAAATCAGAAATGTTTTGTAGCCATAAATAATTAGATGTATCATTTAAATTTCCTGTTCTCATTTAAAATGAACAGGTCCACGATATTATTCCTTATTTCCATTTTATCTTTCTATATCTCCCCTTTTTTTATTCCTTAACATCTGAAAATTTAAGCAAAATGTGGACAAATTGAGTTGAGGAATTTTGTCCCATTCAAAAAAAAAAAAAAAAGCCCGTACGTTTCTTACCCAAATTTCATTAATGTGTTATATAAGAAAATAATTACTCTGTATATCAGTATACATGCTTTAGAACCTCATTTTAACTATGCAAGAGAAGAACATGAACATGAGCGATTGGATTAGAATCTCCTCCAAATCTTTTATTTTTTTTTTAAACAACAAAACGTTTCAACAATGAAAAATGCTGCAAACAAGTTAGATAATGTTGTTTACAACAGCGCAGTCATGCCTGATTTCACCCTTTTTTCCTGTCCTGACCCCTATCCGCCCGAGCTTGGTAATGGCAGCTACAAAAGCCTGTTCAAATACCGTCTTGTTGGATGCAAATATGTTAACAATATTTCTTGACCTTGCATCACTGAATAAAGACTGATCAGAGGTGAAAAGTCCCTTTCCTTGCTGAAGATTCACGTAGTACATATTATCGAATGTTCGGGGCGTGCCTGGGTCCATCTCAATGGCCATTCTGGGATCGACGTTTTTCGGGCACATTTTGCCTGAGCTGCCTTGCATATGGTAGATTAAGTGTAGGGTCAATTCTGCTCTTGCTTTTAAAGTCGTAAATTCGTTTGGAGAACCGGCTGCAGTGTGAGAACCCTATTGTATGTGCTCCTACGCACAAATATACATATATATAAATGTATAGCTAATTGTCTTACAGAAGAATATAGTGCTTACTCAACCCAGTCCAAACTAGAAGAGTATAGAGCTAATTGATCTGATTGAGAAGTCGAATGGCATTTCGGGAATCTCAAACTAAAGATATGGTTTCCTGCTGAACTCAAGTACCTGATAGTGCAATCAGATCCGTAAGAGTGAGACCGTGAGAGGCAAACATGGCCTTGAGCTTGTCTAATTTGAAATCCGGATGAGGGAGATGATGGCGCACGCTGGCTTTTGTAGAGATCCTACCATCAAGTCTTCCCAATTCCACTGCATAAGATGGGCCTCCAGCCTGCATCACGAAAAGTTAATAAAAAAGAGATCCCAAAAGAGAATGATAGATGACTAGCCAGCCACTATTTTAGTCCAGAACAATTCACCAACCACAAATATTTAACATAGGTATTAAACAAGAATATTGCATGAAAATTTATTTATGTATTTATTTCTATCTAGCTCTGAACTTTGACTTCATTGTAGAATATAAGATAGGTTTTGTACCAAAGCTACGACATCCCTAGTAGCCATGGCTAAGATGTCAGCACATGAAACCTTGTTTCGGCACTCGGGCACGCTATCAACAGCGGCCTTAGCTTTGATCACAGTGTCAAATCCATCCCCAGCTAACGAAAGATTATCTGGATTTTCTTTCTCTGCAGTATTGTTCCATGAAGCTAGCATCACCGAAGCATCACAGCCCTATTCAAATTAAAAAAAAACTGTCACTATGTAACGTAATTGCCCTCTGATATTAGAATGCAAAACCATGTTCGCATAATATAGAACACGATGACGAACCCGGACAAAACAATCATGAAAGAATAGTCTAAGAGTTGCTGGAGCCGTAACAAATGTCTGCTCAAACTTCTGTTTAACTGCAGAGCTGACGATTGATTCAACATCAGGACACGATTTCTGGTAGTAATCTACTCGAAGTTGAGCATGGCTCAGAGTAAGGTGGAGAAACAGGAAACCTGGAAAAAAAAGACTCGCAGAATTCATTGTTTTAGAGAAGCTGTTTTATTATCCATTTAATTTGTGGTGTTAATATATTGAAAAGATGGATAGAATGGTGGGTTTTTCGTCCCTTCAAGAATCTTACACAGGCTGATGACTAAGAGAAGAGATTAAACAAAAACAAACAAGATTGAAAAAACTAAGATGAAAGAGAGGAAAAAAAGTGGCGAGTTTAGGTGCGAATTCTGACATGGACACTCTGGCAAAAGTGGCATATGAGAATTGGAATTGTTTGATCATTCAACTTAGGGAAGGAGCTCTTTCATTAGCAAAAACCTTTTGTAAGACGGTGTGGTCTGATCTGGCCTAGTGGGAGCTCACTTCCTTTTTAAATGGAAATGCACATTCATTCTGTTGTCGCTAGTGGATATGTGAGTTTAGTTATTTATTTGGAATTTCATATCTTGAAGAATGACGGTAGAGAGACATGATTTCATGGGTGACCTGACTTTTCTTCTCATGGAATGTGATTTTTTGACAATATTAAAAGGCAAAATCAATAATCCATAAAGCCAATCTTGAGATATTGACAAGATGGTCTGTTTACTGGTGGTTTCTCCTGTTCAAGTTGCACTCACATGGCTATGGCAGGCTTCAAGTACCTATCTACCAACATAGATTCATTGGACAGACAAGTATAATTGCCAAATAAAAATAAAAAGCGGGTGCTACAAAACTCAAAAAGAACCAAAGAGTGGAGAAAAAAGAGGGGTTTAAAGTTCGGGACGGTTCCTATACAAAATGATGAAGCCAATGATTCACAAGTACATCTTTCATCCTCTACAACCATATGGCTTTCTACTCACTTAAGACTTCTCAACAAGAAAGTGAAGTGCTAACTAAGGCTCCAAATCTAATAAGATATTTGCTGCAGGGCTTGCGGTAGATTCAACACAATCTCTACATATGCTGATATAAAACAAGAATAAAACCATGCGTGTGGCAAAAATAAATAAAAAAAGGGTGAAAAACTAATGAAAATCAAATTATTAATTAGCAATAGCAAAGAAACAAAAAAGGTGCTTTTAGGACAATCAATTTGCAATCATCTGAAAGAACTTGGATGCAAATGATTCAGCAGCAATAGTGGCACACGTTTTGTAAAACATCACCTAAGAGGAAGTTCTTCAATTGGAGATACGAGAATAAAAGGCAATACCTTTTGGCAAGCTCAGGGTTTTTAAGGCATCCTCTGCATAGGACAATCGAGCGGGAGTAGGTTGGGAACTCATTGCTCCATTTTCCTTCCAGCTCAAAACCGCTGGGGCTTGTATGATGCTTGTTGAATTGATGCGTTAGCCATGCTACAACTTCTACTCGAGTTGGAAGTACAGAAACAAGATCTGCATATCTAAGACTGATTGTTACCTTGCTGCAGCAACTAAAAACATAACAATCCCATCAACAGCCAATCATAAATAATTACTTAACATTTAGTACAATGTTTAAGATAACCATTGAACTTTATTTTAGTGAAGAAGACAATTCTAACAGAGTAAAAAAAACAGTTATTGTCTATTCAATTTTCTAAAATATTAGAAAATAAAGATAAAACTTTAGTATCCAAGTATCTACACGAAAACACAATCTACAGTAAGAAAAACTAATTTTCAGAAACCAAATTATCCCGATGATACGTCTAAACTACGTAAATGTACATAAACAAGTGCAGATACTACGCAAAGTGCAAAGTGGACCAACCAATCAGAATCATCTAGTACATATTCAATGATGTGGTACGGAAAACTATGATGTAGCTCTCCTATTTGATTCCCATACAACTCCTTCATAAGCCGAACCTGCAACAGTGGCGCATAAAAGTGCTTCAGGAAACACACACACACACGGGAAAAAAAAGCCTCAACCAGAGAACAATTTATTTGGGATAATAGCAGAGTATTTCATATAAGAAATATGACAGCAATATCATTACCTGTTCATGTCTGTCCACATATGCCTGCAATAATCTCCAATATGATCTATAAATATCTGGAAGTACATAAACAAAGAAAAATATTAACATTAACAATAGATCTAAATACCATGGTCTTATCAAGCAAAAATCAGATAGGCAACCAAGTTACCGTCGCATTAGAAGAAAGAAGATCATGTTCTACTTCTCGTATTGGCAGAAAGAAAGGAATTGTGTGTTCGAGGACAGTCATCTTTTCATTAAACGACCTGCTTTCAGGCACAAAATGGTATAGCTCACAAGTTTCCCCTACAAAATTTACAGAAACAAGGATCGTAAGAGTAACCCTCGCCACATAGATGAGGGATTCTAGTCATTTGCCTTGGACGACAATAAACTTCAACCAAAAATACAAGGGCAGAGAGAGGTTAAAACAACTTCCAATTTTACATCTCTTAATCATAACAGGATATATCTTAAATTTGAAGTAATAACGTTTTACGTACAACATATATAAGCCAAGAAATAGCTAACTGCAGGTACTAATAATCAAATCACACAAACTTCTTCAGTAATACCTGCAAAAAAACGTCTCACATAAATATAATATGCCAATTCTTGTCCCTTCCAAACAACAAATCACCTTTTCACTTACAAATCTGAGCTACCAGGAAATCACTTCACAGATACAACAATAATAAAGCACATACACAAAATTTTAAAGCTGCAATATTGATCACTTCAGAACAAATTTACTGATAGTTACATGTACTCTGTTCTGAAGCTGACCAACCTAACTATAACTAGAGAGAATATTCTTATCTTATTAATTAAATATTCCAAGCATCTTCTCGTAAAAATTTTGACCTATTCAATAAACTTGATTGAAAGAAGCAAACACAATAAAAAAAAAACGATATTGAAAATCTGATTTCACCCTTTCAAACCCTGCCCAGAAAAAAAAAATTGAAATCTGTAATAATTGGGAGAAACAAAGACGGATTGTACAACTGATTTAATTTATATTCTGTTTCAAACAAATATAAAGCTTAAAACAAGAAAGAACCGACGTGAGGAAAAGGAAGCGTTCGGTTTTTTCTTTCTGTTAATAGTAATATATGTAGCTGATGGGGCCAATTCAAAAAAAAAAAAAAGACTTTAGGCCTCTCCCCCTCCTCTAGAGACTCTTGTTAAAACGCAGAAGACAACAATTAGGACTTAGGGCTTCGATCGAAACTCTCAAAATTCATTTAAATGTTACAGTTTGATGTATTTGTAAATTCTTAAAGACTTAAGAGAATGAAATGTCCGCGCTTGGTTTTTGTTTTGCTTTTGTTTTGGGTTGTAGTTAATTGTTGTCCGACAATACAATCCTATTTTCTGAAAATGTCTATTCTTGTTGTTGATATCTTCTCAAGGAAGGTTGAAAAGGACCGGGTTGGAGAGCAGAGATAAGATCTGAAATACAGAGAGGGTTTTAAGGCAGGAAAAGAATTGAGAATGAGAAGTTCAATGGCCAAAGCGTGTTAACTTCGCCTTGGGTCCCTCTTACCCCTTTTATACCAAAGTGTATTGAGGAATATGCATTACATGCCTTTTGCGATTGTCCAAGTACGGTTGGTCATCAGACTATTAATCTTTTGATCGTGGTGGCTGTATATTTCAGGAGGTGTCGGTGGTCATCCACGAGTTCAGGAACAGCCTTATTTGCAACGTACCGTTTAATGGTCCTAAAACGTATTGTTCAGTAGTCCTTATTAGACAGACGAGTGGATACATCAATGTTTGGAGTATGCAACTTGTCAATTGAGTCTTGGTCGATTGGTCATAGTCAACCGAGGTTCAGTGTTGGTCAACCAAGTCTTGGTCGACTGAGATTGAGCTTGGTTGATTGGGTCTTGGCTTAGTCGACTAGTCATGATCGACTGAGATGTTGGTCGACTAGGAATGGAGAATGCCTTGAGGTATCGGCCTCTAGGCATAACACTTGTCATTCAACAATACATTCATTGGTATTTCATTACAGTTATCATATTTTATTTTTAACATTTATTATTATTATATGAATTAAATAAATAAATAAATTATTTAGTTAGTAATTAGTGAAACTGTATTGAAGTCTCATGTCATTATACTATATGGAAAAAGTAATAATTTAAAGGTAATTATCCTATACATTAATTGTGGAATGTAAGAACTTCATAAATAAAAGATTAACGAGAATGATGCGTGTTTGATTTATTTATTTTATTATTTTTAAATATATTTTAAGAAATATGTATTATTCAATTAATTTTATTTATAAAATTTTTATATCCTATTGTTACTATATAAGATAATCATTCATAATTTAATCCTATATTCTAATTTTGGCTAATTTAATTTTTATACCGGTAAAACAAAATCAATATATAAAAACATAAGCTTTCATCGTTAATGTTGATGTGATGACAAATTGATAATGACATAGACATAAAAATAATGTCCATAATGATGATGTAGATTTTCAAATGAATTATTTTAAATTATATATATTTTTTAAAAGTGTTTAAATTTTGTTATTTATATTCTCTTTTCTAATATTATTTTTTGTCAATAAATTTAAAATCCATTATTTTTTAAAAAAATTACAATTACTAATAATTTTTTTATTTTTTTTTCATTTATCAGGTTATGATTATTGGTAATACAAGGCAAGGTTTTGAACCAGTTGAATTGATGTTACGATCGTGCCTAGAGCCAATCAATTCAATCTTGCTGTAGCCGAATGAAGCAGCATGAGAAATTGGGCGTTGTGAAGGTCGACCACTTTCCTTGCCAGATCAGCAATTGGGTTAGGTCCAGCACTTTGCCGTTGCCGCAGTTTAATGACCCATGGGCAAAGAGAAAGGAAAAGGGGAAAAGAAAGAGAAAACAAATATAAAATAAAAGATTTGTTTGTTACGGAATTTTTTTGAATTGCAATTCCTTTCACATTTTAAATTTTAAAAAAATAAATGGTTTTTAAATTTGTTGGCAATTTTTTTTAAACAAGAAAAGAATAATAATAATGTTCACTTATTGATTAAAATTTTGATATTATCAAATATTATATCATTTAAAATCAAATAATATGATATAATTATTATACGTCATTTAAATATTTTATTAATTTATTTTTGAGTTGAAAATTGATATCATCAATTAAAATATATTATTAGATGCTCATGAAATTACCACATCCTCATCCTTTAATCAATTATGGCATATTATTGCCGACATGAATGCTATATCAACATATTTAATTGTGAAACTAAACATGGTTAATTATTAGTCTTCCTTGATTTGATGGTACGCTAGTTTTAAGTTCGTACAATGTGGATAACAATTTTAATTAAAATAATTTTTGAAAATAAAACAAAAAATGCAATATAAAAGATAATTTGAGAAAAATAAGTTACATGCATGTTGAACAATGAGTTTAGAATATTAATAATTAACAAAAAAAATTCTAATGAAAGTCTAACACTGAAATGAAGCTGATTAAAAATATTATATGATATATTACATAAAATAAGGAACAACATTATCTAAAGTGTAAACCTCAATTAAAAAAATAATAAGGAAGAAATTATTCTTTTCTATTTAGTAAATAAAGCAGAGAATGAAGTTTCAGCAGTAAAATGGAAGACAACGCATGGAAACCACCCCCCCGCCCCCCCAAAAAAAAAAAAAATCTACTTGCTTCCCTCAAAGTGGCAACTAAACAACCTTTTTCCTCGAATTAAAATCACTTCTGAGTGGAAGTTAGCAGCACAAAGATAATTCTAATATAATATTGCATGCCAATTTCCATAGCGAACAAGGAGAAGAAGAAGCACTTTACTATTATGTTTTAATGCGCAAAGATTTGCGAAAGAAAAAAATAAATAATTTGGTTTTTTTGTCCTTTTAAATTGGGAAAAGAGAAACTAAATCTAAAATTAAAATAGTAGCAGGGAGCGAGCGAGCTATAGATCAAAGACGAAGGGGGAAAGCTCGAAAAAAAAGTGCACTTCAAATAAACACACAAATTAATATTATTCAAAAAAGAAAAGGAAAAAAAAAAAAAAAAAAAGAAAGAGAAAGAGCAAAAGGAGAGAGAAAGAAAAGGAAAATTTTACATGGTTATATTATAAATTTATATAATATTTACATATATATATATTTTTATATCTTCTTATATTCACGCCATGTTATTTTTTATTGTGTTTTAATTAATTTTTTTTATATTATATTATGTTATTTTTAGTATACTTAAAGTATGATAAATTTAAATAAATTTTTACACGTTAATTA
>JAQSVH010000011.1:12745743-12759167 GCA_029448705.1 Adansonia digitata | reverse complement strand
ATTTTATTTTTAAATAGCAACTCAAGATTTAATAAAAATATTTATTAATATTTTATTATTTCTAAATACTATTTTTTATATATATAATTTTTATATATAGTTTATATATATATATGAGAGAGTTGATTCTCACATGAAGGCACTCTCCCATGAACATAAGAGCAAAACAGTAGAGAAGAGCAACAAAAAAAATAAAATAAAATTATAATTATAATCTTTTTATTGATGATTTTAATAATTATTATTTTTTTAAAATAAGTTTATCTTCTTTTATTTTTTGTAAAATAATCATTTTATATCACTTTTTAAAAATTTTTTATAAATATTATCAGTAAAATAAATCATATTTTTTCTATTTTAACCAATCGTTAAGATGAAACATTTGTGTCTAAAGGTTTATTTTATTTTAAGTTGACGAGACGCTTGTTCTAAAAAATGTATGCTAAAATTTCTGCCACGTGTCTTGACTCTTTTTTGGCACTCCGACGTTTTTCAATTACGTGGTTTGTTTGGTATTTGGATATTGCTCTTTCTTCCATTGGTGGATTAGTTTAGAATATCATATAAATTAATTAAAAGATATTTAAATAAATTATCAAATGCTTTTGCATTTAATATAAATAATATTTTTAACCTAATAATTTATGTATTCATATAATATTTTTATATTTTATTATATTGTAAGCTTGTTTAAAATATTTTATATTTATATTAATTTTGATATATTAATAATTAATATTATATAGATTTTAAAAATATATTTATGTCATATTTTATTACTTCATAAATATTATATTTGTATATCAAGTATTTTCCATTGAACCAAATATTAAGAACATACTTGAGCAAAATCATCTACACTAAAATTTTGACAAATAAATATTTAATAAATTAACAGTTTTATTTAATTAATAAACTTTTAAAATCTGGACTCAAATAAATGCATTAAAATAATAATTTTAATTTTTTTTAATAACTAAGTCATACAGCACATCATCTTCAAATTTTGCAATGCAAAACAAATTTTTTCAGTTTATTAACGTTGTTATTTATTGCGTTGTTATCAACATATAGGGCCTTCCCTGTCTTCAATTTCCAAAATGAAAATTATTAATTAATTAAAAATAAATAAGATGAAATTCGTCACGTGTATCATCAATTGCTTAACAAAAATGAAGAATACGCGATCATTCGAGGTTGACACTTGGCAGTGCATCTGCATGCCTTTCTTATAACTTATAGTAAAGTCTCGTTTAAATATACATACAATAAATAGATGGAAATAACTTAATCTATCAAATAAACTGACGTAAATAAATTGCAACCTAACACAGAACAGAAATGCCATAATTTAATATATATAAACTAAGAAGTAAATAAACATAGAAATAAATAAGATTAGGTGTAGCAAATTAATTTAGACCGCCCTGCTTTTCTCTGCTTGATCCCTTAACCATGCCAAAATTGTGCCAAAAACAAGATCCACGTTTTCCTTTCGCCAATTAGGATATGGCCCATTTAAGGAAAGATCTTTAATGTTTTGTCTTGGCTCGAAGCTGATTCATGTACATACCGAGCAGACCAACAGTCGCATGCATTATCATCTTCGCCGTGCACCATTAGCATTGGAACCTCTAGCTCCTGGCAGTACCTTCTACTATGCCCGCTCACTCTCAGAAACTCTAACGCAGTCACCGCTGTTGGCTTTCCTGAGGCCCATCGATTCGGATTTTTCGTTGCCAACCTTCATTTCCATTCCTCCTTGTATGATTTGCCTGCCACAGGTTTTGCAGCCGCTACTGTCCATGTTGGCGCCAAGAATGCGGCCACAGGAAGTAGCTTTTCTAAGAGCCATTGGGGCTTGAACTTAGGCAAGACACGGCACATTGCACCATTCAAAATCAAACCATCCCATTCATTCCTTTGCTCCAAGCATACAAGCATAGAAACCGCACCTCCTAATGATTCACTGTACAGAAATGCTGGCAGCTTGGGATGCTCATGTTTTACAGAATCAACGAACTGAAAGCAGTCCTGTACGATGTGTTTGATTTTCGGGATATGGCCCGGAAATCCATCAGATAACACGTGGCCCCGTAGATAAAGTGCGCAGACTAAGAAGCCACATTTGGCTATGCTCCTGCAGTGGGGCTAGAGAGCCAGGTGCTGCCGGACGCAGAGCCATGAATCATTGCCATTAGGCCTCTCAGATTGTGGGTTGAATCTGCATGTCGCCAAGATTGAGTAAAGATTCTCATTTTTTTCGGTTGTTTAAAATAAAGCTCTCCTGATGGAGGATTTGATGCTTCTGATAGAATTCTTCTCTAGTGAGGTCGCCATAGGGTCTGTTTTCATTAGCTTGTTGAATTGGGTGAATCATTTTGTTTAGAGATAGTGTGGCAGCTTGGCGAAGACAGAAACTGGAAGTTGCCTAGTCAGTCAATCAGTCTGCTAAGAATAGGTTAGGTGGCAAGCCTTTTTGTTTTACCGAACTGATCCAAAACGTGGCCATAGCTGAAACTAGGCCAAAGAAACACTTAAGAGCGAGCAAGTAATAAGTGAGTAGAAGAGATCAAAGGGTTGCTTTCTTTTGCCATTGCATTCCTCTCTCCAATCAACAACAAATATTTTGAACAGAATTCATCTGTCCCACTCTCAGACCTGTTCACCCAAAGCGTTCCACGTAACATTAGTGGAAGTTGTTTTAACATTTAATGTTAATTAAAATTGTGGTCCTACCAACTTCATGACCATAAATTATTAACAAAAAATTATTTTAAATTATTGAAAAGGATAAATTTGAATATTTTTCTTTCAAAAATTAATTACTGTTAAATTTATTTGGTGTATCATTTTAAGTCTATAACTAATCCCGAAAAAATAAATCACCTTTATTCTTTCTCTCTAACTGGACTTTTAAAATTCAAGTTTCTAATATCAAAACTCTTTTTAAAAAAATTGAAAAGCTATTTATATATTAATATTTGATTAAAAATTATTAATTTTTTTATTTTTATCATATAAAATATTTTTTATTACCATACTTTGCTATAAACATGTTTTAATTTTTTAAAATTTTTATTTAATCTATTTTATCGTAATATTGCGTGTTCATATCTATGCTTACTAAGAGTAGAATGTGAGAAAATAGGTAGGATGCAAAATTCGTTGCGAAAGCATCATCAGGACAACTGGACAAGTTACCTAGATTTTGAGGGGTTATGTTATGTCAAATTCTTTTGGTTTTTGATCCCAACGTGTATTACATTTAATTTAGCAGTCAATAATTGCACTTTTGATATCTATTTGTCATCTCATCTTTGGCATAAGTACCATACTATACCTGAATCAATCATTAACAATAATTTAATGAAAATATAATAACTTTTACGAAACGAGTAAAAATAGATAACTTTCCAAGAGTGAGCTAATTTGTTTTAAATGATTATATTACAAGAAAAGTTCAAAAAAAAAAAAACATTGATTCATTAATTCTATTTTTGTTATAATTTTAGTTTAATTTTTATATAAATTCTTTAAGTAAATTAATATTACTTCACTAATTAATTATACCGATTCAATCCAAAGTTTTGTAGTAAGTAAAGATAATTTCAAAGAGATCTTCTTTCCTCCGTTTCCTCCCATCTCCTATCCCCGTCACCAATTTTCGATCTGAAAGCGAGCAGAGGCCCGGCATCTGGGAAGAGCTCATGTTATTGATCTAAAAATGTTAGGTCCTACTTTTCGATACCGAAAGTGCCTGGTTTAGTCTGGGCTGCACAAAGGAGTCATAAGATACTAGATTCGCTGTCACTTGAGCCCAAAATGTTGCGGCAGCGCGTTAAGCCACGATCATAGTCATCTACTCACGGGCCTCATGCCATTCTGTGCTTTATCTAGCTTTCAATATCTTTCTCTGGTGCTAGATGGCCAGTTCTAACTACTACCCAAAGGGAATAACGTAATCCCTGCTAAACTTTATAATCTATATATTTATATTATATTATATTTATTTTTTATATTTATATAATGATATAAATTTTAATATGATAATAATTTATTTTATATAAATTTGACATATTTATATTTTTATATCTTATTATATCACGTTAGAATTATTTTCTTATGTCGTGCAATTATATTGTATCTAAATTTATTAAATTTAGTACGTGCGTACAAAGGGTAAGAGGCAAAGAAATGAGGAAAAAAAAAGTATTGTGCCATGTCATTTTCCACATCAGTGCCACATTGTGGCTTTCTCACATCGTCATTCCACTTATACAATAAATGCCACATTATCATGAGATTAAATCATTTACGGCCATGTCTTCATTCCAATATTTCCGAAAGGTTTAATGTACAAGTAGCTCCAGAAGGTTAAATCTTAAATTAATTCCCTTGCTTGCCTTGCCTATTTTTCTACTGCAAATTAAAGCTTAAAAATGAGCATGAAATTAATATATTACAATATAGTTACTTCAGACAAAGGGAAGGGAATTGTTGAACTTGGTTGGTAATATTTCAACCTCTGCAGCTACTTTTAGAGGGAGAAGGTTAATCTCATAGTTGGAGAGAGGGACGATTCGAAAACAGACCTTTTACCTTTAAACTACCCATTTCCCTTAATTAAATTGCTCACTAAGCAAACGTACAACCTCTCTAGCCATAACTACACCTTGAACTCTAGTTCCAATATGCAATTTATGCGTCCAAAATTATGGGCAGCCACTGCAATCCAAGTAAGCGCCATTATGATATTACGATGTCCAAGAGAACCAGGAAGCCATTGAATCTCCAAGAAGCTAATCGTCAAAATAATTCCTCTAAATGGGATATTCCCCTCAAAAGTATTGCCAGTATCTTTGATCAAGGCTCCCCAAGAAAAGGTGCTGATCATGAAGAGGAATTATTGGACGGTAGCGATCGTAAAAGCTTGAAGCAACTCATCAAGGGGGACGAAAACGCAAAATCAGGCAGGAGTGGTACTAGCACGTCCCTCGGTCACCACTTCACGGAAGAAGAGAAACAGCTTCAGCTGGTGAAGAAACAACAAGAAAATAACGGAGCCAAGCTCAAAGGAATGATGAATCGCTATGCCAAAGTTTTGAGCCATTTGGTTAAAGTCAAGCGTGAGCCCAGGAAAAAACATCTTCTCCGATTAACCATGTAAATGTAGCCTTATTGCTTGCCTATCTCAGTTTTAATTCAGATCTCATCATCACCATCTGTCATGCAGATATATATATATTAAGCTGCGTACATTACTCCTACTTTATTGAATTCCATAATATCCTGGCCGTTAATATAAATAAATAATAAATAATTATGTAGTATTTGTTCAATTCAACACAACAATTTCACAATTTGCAATCTTGAAGATTTTGAAGATCCAAACTTCTCTAAAGTTTCAAGATAATTTCTCTAAAAAATAAAAGAAATTGAAGAAATTTTGAACAATATATCATAACATACTAAAATGCAAATCCCGACGTTTCAGAGCATAAAAATTATTTTTTGGAGTGGGGCTAGGTTGTCGAAGTGAATTGCTCATTTGATTATTCCTACACAGTTGTCACAAAACAGCTAGGAAATTGGAGTCATCATAGATCTTTTTAGGCTAGGTGTAATCAAACACCTATTAAAACCTATCCCTTTAAAAATTTGAAATTATTTTAAAAAAATGGATTTTACAATCTATGTCAAAACTAAAGAAAAATAGAGTTTGGTGCGAGAGTTGATTACAAGTGGAGAAGGATTAGCACTTAAACAACGCCTTAAATGAACCTACTAGCCATAAGTTATCCTTTGTCCAAGTTTTGTAATTTTTTGGTTTTTGATATCTAGCCATAATCTCTTGAAATTTTTCATAAGACCAGTGAATCGTAGGAGTTTCTTTAAAAATGAATAAAAAGATTATAAAAAGATTTCAATTGATGATTCTATAAGGGTATCCCTAAAATAAAAGGATTGCTGCAGTCTAAGCCATTCATATGGTGAAAGACCCTAAAAAACTTTAATTTGAGAATATTTCCTCATTTGGATAAAAATTGGTTTAAATACATAATCTTGGTAATTAACAGTTGGATCGTAAAAGATAAAGAAAATAAACCCAAACAATTATATAATAAAAAATTAATCCAAGAAATAGACCAAATAAAAATGAGATATTGAGGATATGTGTTAGATCATGTGGTAAATGAAATAAAGAGGAAAGGTGAATTAATTTGCCAAAATTCTTTCGCAAATTAAAAACTTTAATTACAAATTGAGAAATCTAAACAATAAAATACTTAGAGTTTTAAGTTAGTGAAATAAACAAATAAATTAGTAAGGAAAAGATAAACAAATACAATCGATTTATAGAGGTTTGGCCTCAATGCCTACATCTTCTCCCTTGGCCTCGCTTGCTAAGGAGTTATCAATTCATTAACTTGAGTTAATTACCTTTCAAGGACAATGTATAATGTTTACAACTCCCTATTTTTTAATTAGGCTAAGATAAAACCTTTACCACCTCTATCTTTTATGGCTAAGATAGAACCTCTCACACTACTATTGAAGCTAAGTAGAAACCTCTCCCTTTAAAGCAAGGATTTTGGTATAAACAAGTAAAACCTCTAAAGGCTAGGTGTTTACAAGATTTTAGGCTCAAAGCATGATAATCTTAAAGATAAAATTACCATGAATACAAGAATGATAGGAATAATTAATCTTGTATAAGATTGAACTACTTAAAAGGATAAAATGGATGAAAGATTTGGCTATGTGCTCGTACTCTTCTTAACTCTTGCTTTTCGGAGTGTTGGTGAAGCTTATTTATAGCATGGAAGTGGTTTATAGCCATTGCGACTTGTTAGGGATGAAATAGAGTTATTAGAAGCTTCACTAATGCGATTCCCGTTCATTCCAGCAATGATGTATTGATACAATTACCATGGGTATCAATACATTACATGTAAACATACAAAATATGACCATTGAAAGGCTGTTCATCGATACAGTTAGGGAAGGCATCGATACCTTGCTTGTTGTATCAATAAAAACAAGGGTTTCAACTTAGTTTAGCTACTACCAAGCATTGTATCATTACATACACCTAGGGTATTGACACATTCATATAAAAACCATTTTTAAAATGTTTTTCTTTTTCTTTTATGATTTTAAAGATTGTAAAACTTATCTAAAAAATGTTTTATACTAAACTATGCATTAAGAACATATTAAATGAGTTAAGAAGTTAGAAATATTCTAGTATGTTTTAAAGTATATTTAAAATAATTAAAAAAATATTAAGTTGAAAATGTAACAACGTGCCTCGATAACGTGCTCGATCACTTAGTGTGAGATGCGCCACTTAAAAGGATGCCTTAATGTACCACTTTGATTAGGATTTGAATGAAAGATGATGAGATAAGAGTATGGGGGGAAGACTATTGGAGAAATCACTCATTCAACTGGTCTTGGATGGCCGTTACGAAGCGGCCAAAATTTGGAGTCACTATTGAGCAAATTAGGCTAGGCATTACCAGACACTTATTAAAACCAGTGTTTTTGAGTTACAAAACTCAGAACGCTAATTTTATGGATTATGTACACCAGAGTTTGTTTTAAAAGGGTACAAGAGTCAGTTATGCATAATGAAGGATTAGCACCTTTATGATGCCTTATATCGGTAACTTATGGCCATATATCATCTTAGTCTTGGTTTTCTTGATTTTATTATGTCACTATTTTCATATAATCCTCTTCTTACGATGCATGAATTTTGAAAATAGTAAATCTAGTTTTTGTGAAAAAGAGTTTGGTTCCATTATGCATCCCGAAGAAGTGGCAAAAATGAAAGGCTAAAATATTTTTGGACTTGATTTGAAAAAGGTATTTCACATCAAATATTGGAAGGATACTGATAAGCAACATTGCATTAGTACTTTTTTTTTCCAAAACGGTTTATAGTATGAATGCAAACTTGCCATCAACAAAGCAAATGTGTTAGTAAGATTTAAAGGAATATAATAAATATTGTATAAAAAAAAAAGAAAGAAAGCATGACTAGGATGCATCTCTTAATTAACTTCAATTACTGAGGAATAACCAAGATAACTATTTTGAGATACGTTTTGACTCTGTAGTCATTTGAGATATGGGAAAAAGTTTTGATAAAAAGGTCCAGGGAAGTTCATAAAAGAGAAAACTTGGATTCATTGGAAGTTTGAAAAGCAAGGTTAGAATATCCCCTCGAAAATTAGGGTTGAAATATCTCCAAAGATGAAAATTTTAGTGCTTTTGAAAAATGAATGCCTTTTGTGAAAATACGAGTTTTAAATTAGAACCATGAATTGAAATAAATGACAAAATTAACTTTTTTAGGTCTTAATCCGAGCCTAGTAAAACCCTTGTTGTGACACATGACTCTATAGGAAATTAATTGGATTCATTTTGAGGAATTTGAATGCCTAAAAAGATGATTTGGAAAAATTCAATTCATTGTGACTAAGGTCAAAAATAGGAGACAGCATTGCGCTATCCACTTTCTTGAATTTATTTCGGGCTCTCCAAGGGCTTCAAAGGTAAATGAGATACCGTTAGAAAGGCAACTCGACAAGAATTAGTATAAAAATATTCTGAAGGTCCCATAAAATCACTTTCTAGGGTGAATTAAGTTTTGAAATCAAGTTTGATTCAGTGTCGATAGCATGTATAAGGGAAAAGGGTGCAGTGAACTTTAAAAAATCGCCTCAAGCTTATATAAAATTGTTAAATTGGAAAAAACACCTTTCAAAAAGACGAATTTCATGAATTTTTTATGAAAAATATTTTAAGAAAAATATAAAAAATAATCTAATGGGACAAGATTACAAGTTATTAATTCTTGAGGTAAATAATAAAGGTTCAAAAAATCATAATTCCCTTATCCAAGCATGTCTAGGGGCAAACAAGATATCATTGGAAAAATAATCTAATGCCTGTAAGGGAAAAATATTGGAAAATTTCAAAAAAAAAAATCGCTTGGATTTCAAGGTTATAGCATGGCTAATTTTGAAATAGAAGAGTTTTAACATTTAAGGGTTTAGCTAAATACGTATCAATGTGTCAAACACTCGAATGTTTGACAATTAAGGTCTATGGTAATGGAATCATGAGTCCATCCAAAGTTTTGAGGAATTAAGCAAGTGGATGACTGGTTATCCATGCCATTAAGTCATAATACAAGGCTCAAAGCAAGACATTAAATCAAACAAGTTGTAAAACAAAAATATTTTTTAGGCTGAAAAACAAAAATTATTTTGCCTCATTAAGCCATGAATCCAAACATATTAGCTTGATTCATCACTAAGATTGGAAGACCAATGGATTGAAAATAGTAAATCTATGTCCGTCTTCGTTTATTGAAGTTAACATTGATTTAACTTGGGGGTTTCTAGAAAAATAGGTTTTGAAGCAATCGTAGAGGCATTTTAGAAAACATCTGATAAACTAAACATTGTAGAAGCAACATATATGAATGAATATCCAAAACAACAACATGACTTAACATTTAATCAATCAAAATACAAAAAAAATGCATTAAAATGTATGGCTATACTTAAAACATTATAGGATAAGCATTTAAACATAGATTGAGCAAGCGAAAATGAATGAAACATAGCAAGAAATACTTGAGCGGAGGCTGTTTTGATGTAAAAATAAAATATGACATTTTCGGTCATCTAAACTATCATTAAGGCATCAAGGAATCATCAAGATCCTAGAACTACCAAAACTAAGGCCACAATAATGCAAAAGAGTCCTAATAAGCTTATTGGTATATGGATATAGTTCACTAAATGTAATGGAAATAATGATAATAACAAGAAAAAAATGGGAAAGAGATAAAAATATGCCCAAAAAGCTTTAAATCCTAGCTTCGCCTTTGAGCATAAAACTATTCCAACTTTACGCTCATTTTCTTCCGTCTCTTTGCTATGGATTAGCAAGAAATGAAAAGAAGTAGCTTAGGAGTTATACTATCAATGGAGGGGAGATTGAAAAGGAGAAATAAAGGTGATGAAAGGCTTTAGAAGGGTGTTAGAAAGGGTTAAGAGGGAGCTATAAGAATAGTGTTTTTGCTTAAAGGAAAGTGTATTGAAGGCCGATTAATGGTGTGTAGAGTCCATTGGCTAAGTGTAAAAATTACATTTATATAGAGATTGATTTCAACCATTAAAAAACCTAAAAAAGGTGAGGCATCTGGGATATTTGTCATGCACAAAATGGCGAGTCATTATACTAAAGAGCAAGCTTTTAGCATTTTATTGGCTGATGTATAGCCTTGCTAGCAGAAGGAGACCATGCATGGGCTGACGTAATGAATAATCCCAGCGTTGTCCTTCATTAATCCACATTATAGCATGAAATGTCCTTATGCCAGCCTTAATGGGCCTTTCCAAAATGTGTCAATCTAATGCTTACAACCTAACATTAAATCCCATGTGATATGGATGATGCTTTATTTGATTGGATGATTTTTGATGCCAAAATTATGGTCAAATTTAAGTTTTGATTCAATAAAATGAAGGGTCAAAAATGCTTCGAACTAGCCTAAAAATGTAGTGTGTGTCAATACAATGATTTTGTATTAGTACAATGCACTGTGTATCGATACGAAACATTCTCTATTAATACACAGAGCGAATTTTCCTATACGTATCAATGCATTCAAGCTTGCATTGATACATTCAAGCTTGCATTGATACATTCATTTATGTATTGATACATTTTGGCAAAAAATTATGATTTTAGCTATGACATAACCTTGTATTGATATCGACACCCTTGGTATCGATACAACTATGTCAACTTCAAAATTTTGATGACATGAGGTCTTGTACCAATACAGAAGTGCTGTATATCGGCACATACATGCAAAACTATGGATTTGTCATACCTTTGACCCTTCAAACACCTCATCTTAGTTGGAAATGATGGGGAACTAAGCCATGCTTATCTGAATAACTTTGATAGTGCCTCAAATGATGACTTTTGATGCTTAAGATGTTGGTTTGGATAAAATAGGATGTCTATAATTGCCCCTCTTTGGCCATTGCTGAGATTAGAAACACAGTAAAGATAAATAGACATTATTTTATTCAAGGTGAAATGATACCTTTCAAGTGCTTATAAGAATGAAATTTAATTAATACTTCACTGTGATGGATACGATATTGGTGACGATTCTGATTGGTACAAGATAAACTTAATGTGTTTTGTAAGGTTTGGCCTCTTTACTTGGTTTGGGTTTTTTAGGGCTTGAATTTCCTAAAGAGATGCTAATTGATATGTTCAACTTGAAAAGTTCCTAGCTCTTTGTAAACTGATAGAATAGGTGCTTTATTCTTTGTACACTAACTCAATAGGTTTCTAGCTCTGTGGACTAACTCAACAGGAATCTAGCTCTTTATGGATTGAGGGGATAGGCATCCAACACTTTATGGATTGAGTTGATAAACATCTAGCTCTTTGTGGACTCAGTTGGTAAGTGTCCAGCTCTTTGTGAACTAACTTGAAAGATGTCCAGCTTTTTGTGGATTGAAACAATTAGCGTTTGGTTATCTATAGACTAACTAAATAGATGTTTAGCTCTTTATAGACTAAGGTTTAACATCTAGCTCTTTGTGGACTGACTAAGTAGACATCTAGCACTTTGTGGATTGAGTTGATTAATGTTCAGTTCTTTGTGGATGGAGGTTGGTAGGTGTCTAACTCTTTATGGATTTAGTTGGTAGGCATTTAGACCTTTATGAACTAAGTAGTTAAGCATCCAGCTTTTTTTGATCTGACTCAATAGGTGTTCAACTCATTGTGAATTGAGGTTAGTAAGCATTTAGCTCTTTATGGACTAAGATTTATTGAGTTTAGGCATTGCTTGAATCTTTTGGAATTAGGGGTCTATGCCTTTAGTTTTTCTCGAGTTTGGGCCTTTTAAAGTTAGGAGTCTGTACCTGAGAGAGTGTTAATAGTTTCATGAATAATGCATAAGTATGTGAATGCAAGCTTGAATAATGCAATTTGATGATTTAGAAGCTACTCCAGTAGTTACTTATAGCATTTTAAGTTTTCTTTCATCTAAGAGTTCCATTAGGTGTTTTTTTGTTCTAGAGACTTACCAGTCTTACTTTTGACATCTAGAGGCTTGAAAGAGTTAAGGTTGTTTTCAGAGGGTACGAGTGGTTTGTGAATGAAGGCTTTTAAGTTGGCTGGCTCATGTTTAGGATTCAATCTTCGATTAGGTTTGCTGAAGAATTTAGTTTCTCTTTTTCTTTATTTAATTTAAGGGGTTGTTTTCGCTAGTTTTAAACTGGCCAATCTAGATTTTGGATGTTAACGACAAAGGTCAAAAATTAATCTTTTAGCTTCTACCTTTCAATTAAAGTTTGCTTAGAGAAAGTCTTTTGAACATGTGTTCAAAATGAGATGGTTTCAGAATAAGACCAGCCATGTTCCTAGGGTTCATTCTTGGCTTTCAAACATGAAATGATTTTCCTTAAACATTTTTATCTTTTTTGAGGTAATGCTAGCAAAATCTATTGTCAGTTTTGTGCATTTATCAAGTATTATCAACTAAATGATAAAGATTATGCAACATGAAATACAGGTGTGGCAAACTGGAATTGAAAGAGAAACAAGTAATTGCATATCATTCAAAGAGAAAAATAGTACGACTCATGAACAATTCTAAGGTATAAAAAGAGAGATAAGGATAGATTTTCTAGGTAATTGGTGCCTTTGATGCTAATGATGTGAATTTTTTGCTGAGAGCTTTCAAAGGCCTTACTTGGGTATTAGCTGATCTTTACGAAAAGCCCTTGAATTACCCCTTCATATGATGGTGGCC
Organism: Adansonia digitata; assembly: GCA_029448705.1. Lineage (NCBI taxonomy): Eukaryota > Viridiplantae > Streptophyta > Magnoliopsida > Malvales > Malvaceae > Adansonia > Adansonia digitata. The sequence goes on along the minus strand of JAQSVH010000011.1, from coordinate 12,746,296 downwards.
TGGAGCTAAGGTAGTGTCGCAACGTACCCCGGGGTGGATCCTCGTGGATCTATGAGTGTGCATGACTTAAAATATTTTCCCAACTTAGAAGTATCTTCTTGATTGAGACTATTCTTCGACGTTGTGATGAGAACGAGAAAGTACAAATTTTTGACTTATGACATAGTGAGGGGGACCATAAGACGAATCACTCATCTTATTGGTCGCGTATGACCATCACGAAATGGCCAACGCTTAGAATCGCCACCGATCATTTTGGGCTAGGCATGATCGGATGCCTATTAAAACCTATATTCTGAGTTACGAAACTCAAACATCGATCCTGTGGTCTACGTAATGCAAAGATTTGCCGTTTGGGTTTGGGAGTTGGTTAAGCGTGATGAGGTACGAACCTTTTCGCGACGCTCGAAATCGATACCTTACTAGCTATATCTTGTCTCAGTTTCAATTCTTTCGATCTTAATTTGTCACTATTTCGATATGACCCTCTTCAAATGCATGAGTCTTATAGAAATGATCCAGGTTTTGATGAAAAAGATTTAATCTCATATAC
>JAQSVH010000011.1:12725872-12741303 GCA_029448705.1 Adansonia digitata | reverse complement strand
ATTCCTTCACCAAATGTTCCCAATGGCTAGAATCATGATCAAGGCTATAAATAAGCCACTCCAACACCTTCAACAAGGAGAGGAACTAAGAGATTGTGCTTAGAGTCAAATCCGTCATCTTTTCATCATTTTCACTAAGTAGTTCATCTTCGTATAGGATTAATTCTTCCTATTTTTGTATTCTTCATTTTGTATCTGTAGATACATATTTTCTTTAAGCTAAAATTCTTGTAAACACCTAACCTTTAGAGGTTTTAATTTTTTACACTCAAATCCTTGAAAAAATAGGGAGGTTACTACTTAGCCATTGAAAAGTAGAGAAGGTTTCTACTTAGCCTTCAAAAGTAGTGAGAGAGGGATTTATCTTAGCCACAAAAGATAAGGGGTAGAGGTTTCTATCTTAGCCTTGAAAGATAAAGAGTGTAAAGGTTATACCTTGTCCTTTAAAGGTAAACAATTCAAGTTAGTGAATTATAGAAATCCGAGGCAAATGAGGCCGAGGTAGAGGATGTAGGCAATTGAGGCCGAACCTCTATAAATCATCGAGTTTGCTTCTTCTTTCCCTTTATTTTAATTGTTTATTTTATTCACTAACTTGCACTTCAAAGTTTATTGTTTAGATTTCTCAATTTTATTTGTCAAAGTTTTAAATGTACTAAAATTTTAAGAAATTAATGCACCCCCTCTTGATTTCATTCACTGCTAAAAGGTCTAACAAAATCTTAAAAGTTGATGCTATGGTTCATGGATTTAATGTGACATTAAGTTTGGTTTCGAAAGGGGTACTGATTTTGTTGATGATTTTTAGTTTGTCATTTTCTTACAAGTAGACTAGAACAAAGCATGATAAGAAGAAAAGCTAATTAGGTGACTTCTACAAAAGCAATTTACTTATTTCTAATTATTACTTGTGAACTATAATGATAGGAAATTTGTGCTCAACCTAACAAGATATGATATAGTCTCTTAGATTGCTTGGCTTGAAGACACTAGTAGAGGTAGGGGTTTAAAAAAAAACTTGTATTATATGTTTTGAAGATATTTATGCTTGAAGTTTTTAGTTGATGGTTGTTGTCAATATATTACTTTCCTTGCATGAATCAACATGTAAAAGTCCAATTGCTAAATGCAATGGTGGCTAGTTGCCAACATGAAGGATGCAATTCTAAGGTAACTATTGATAGCTACGAAAAATTCTTGGATCTTAAATTAGTTGAAATAATGAGCAACTGTAAAAGGAAAGCCTCTGTTGTTGTTTTAGAGGAAGTTTATGTTGCATTTCCAAGGTGATTTGCATTAATGTCAAAATGTGAGATCCTACAATACAATACAACTTCATTTTATGGTGATGAACAATTTAAGCCAAAAAATGTGAAAAGTTCCATCATTTTTTTCTATAGCTATTGGTATAACTTGCTTTGAATACAATGGATATAAACCTTACCCTGCCAAGAAAAGATGCCATAGTCAAGTATTTTTCTATAAAATGCTCATAGCATTACTATAGAAAGTGTAAAAATATGGGTGAACTTGCTAGAAGGCGCTACATCACTTGCAAATGTGGAGATAAGCTTTGTTGCATTGGTAGAACAGTTTTAAAAGTTATTTAGTAGAAAAGAATACCATTTATGATTTTTTATATTGCTAACTTGAAGTGCATCCTTTTATTCCAATTTTTATTATTTGATCATTAGGGACAAGGATTTTTTGAAAAAGGGGTACTATCATGGAACTAGCAGGTAAGATAGAAATAAGTCAAAGCAGTCTAAGGAAATAGCCAAAGGTATAAACCAGTCGAGCTATGGGTAAGCCAAAGACAAAGCCACAGGTTGAAGTAATGAAACTGATGCAAGGAAAAGAAGCTAGAGTTAACAAGAAAATGGAAGCTGATAAGGTAGACTTTAGACATGGAATTTGTATAAGAAGAAGTAAAATTACCAGTTGAGTTGTAGAGAACTCATTAGCTAGTATGAATAAATTATAGCTATCAGTTAGTTTCTTCCATATTCTAGAAATTGCTTAAGTAATTTGCTAGAAATGTGTATGTAGAAGCATATATAAATCATCATATTGTACTAAAGATTGTCAAAATTTTTCGTTTCTCTCTACTCTTCTACTCTTCTTTCTAGTCTATCTCTTTCTATCTCTCATTTATCTTCTCTATATAAAAATCACTATTTTATTACATCTTTCTTTTAGTATGGCTGAGTTTGTACTTTCCTTCACCCAATCTTTATCTCTTTCACTTTTTTGTTTTTTTGGGTTTTGAAATGGAGTAGAGCTTAATATATTGTTTAGCATTTATTTAACAAGTTTTAAAGATTTGCTACTCATTAAATACAATATCTATGAATTATTAAAACAAAAGATTTGTCAAAAAAATTGACGTGGAACAGGAAAATCTTGCTCTTAAAGATCCTTACTCATTAAGGTTTTCTTTAGCCACATCAAACTTAAATTTGGAATAAAACCCTCCAATCTCCTTTGAAATACATTACACTCCTAGTGAAACTTTAACTGCACTACCCCTCTACTGCAACATTTTGGCTTCGTTTGGATCCCAGCACACTGAACCTCGAGTCCATCACATAGGCTTTTTGCGGACACACCCTCCATTGGGGGCACAACCCAATAAGGGAACAACCCTAACCAAACTAGAGGCCTAAATGGTTGGTAAAAAAGGGTGAAATCCCCTTTTTACCCTTTTTTAATTTAATTTTTATTAAATTATATTTGAATATAAATAATATTTAATAATTATTTAATATAAGTATAAGTTTTAGTTTTTAATGTATTTTTTATCATTTAATGTAAATATAATTTTAATAATATATTTTTAATATAAATATAATTTACTAATTTTTAATTATCATTCAACATAAATATAATTTTATTTATATTTTATTATTTAATATAAATATATTTTAATAATTTTTAATTATTTATCATATATATACACTCATTTTAATCGAATGTACTTAATGGTCATTTTGCATTCTCATCTCATCGCCACCGTTGCATTTGAATCCAAGCGATGAGATTAAAATCAATGTTGTAATATGTGTTTCGGATTCAAATGCATTATGAACATTATGTGTTTTGATTCTAATGTTGTAATAGTGGCAATAAGTTGAATTATATAGATAAGAAAAAATTACCATTGAGAACATTAGATTAATATATATATATGATTAATAATAATATATTTACACATATTAAAGCTTAGTAAAGTAATATTTATGATTAGCTTTATGTATTTTTATCAAATTTTTAATTTATTTTACATTTTCTAATTTAAAAATTTATTCATTCAAAAATATTGACATAGTATAAATTTGAAAGAGTTAATAAAAATAGATGATTCAAAAGTTTTTAAATAAAAGTTAAAAATACATAAAAGATATAAATTTATTTATTACTTAAATAATTAAAATTTATTAAAAATAATAAATAAAAAACAAACAAAATAGGGTAAAACTGAGAATTATTCTGGCCGGTGGAAGTTAAGGGGTTAAAAAGCCCCAAAATGCTGTGGATTCCGATGCATCCAAGTGCACCCTTAAGAGGCAAGGGCGAGAGTAAAACCCCTGTTGTCCCCTTTTTAAAATCTGTTGTTATTCCTATTTATTTTGTAAATTCTATTAATTTAATTTTATTAGCTTATTTATGACACATATTTAAATAATTTGATATAGACATAGTTTTAGTAACTTTTAATAATTATTATGTTACATAAATATAATTTTAATAATTTTTTAATTAATTATTATATATATACACTTTAATCTAATGAATTTTATAGTAATTTTTCTTCTTATAATAATTCACCCTATTATCAATGCTACTTTTATATATTTCATCATCAATTTTCATCTTACCCTTATAATAACACTTTTTCTTTAATAACTAATTTTATAACCACTGTTTTCAATCTTCTTGAAACTAATTTGCCTGTCCATCGAAATGAACCTTAAATGCCAAATCTATAAATGACAAAAAAAAAATTTTATTAAAGGTTTTTTCACGCTTCAGTTTCTTTGTTGGCCTGGATTGGCTGCCCCTAAATGGATTACTTACGCCAATAGAAAAAGATCAACAAGGTGCGCTAAATTAAATACATAAAAACCAAAGAGCATGAAACTAAATAAAATAAAATAAAATGGCGATAGTGAACAAATAAAATAAAAAAGATGACGTTAGATAATAATCGTTGTTCTTAGTATTGAGTTAGTAATTAAATGAAAGTTCAAAAAACAGAACTACTCGAATTAACAGAAAATTAAGCATTTCAATTAAAAAATTTAAGATAAAAAATATAAACTTATTTAGCTTGTCTCTCCATTTTAGATAAATGTACGTTTGAGCATTGATTATTATGTTATACTAAGACACTGGCAAATTCATGCCCACTGCTAAGCACTGTGTGTTGGTAGTTTTAAAAGCCAAAACATATAAAAATTAATGACCTTTAAAAAGGGCAGGGAAGAAACAGTCTTTTAACGGAAGGAAGAAGAAATTTCCAAAATGGGCAAATTGTGTGCGAAAGACTACAATCGGTGGTCCATTCAGATAACAAGCAGCTGTTTAGAAGATAATTGAACATCATTTTTTTAAGTTGGCAAAACACAACACCACACGAATTAAGCAAATTTTCAAACCAAACACGTTTCTATAATTACATGAAATGGAAACACCCATCATGATTATAAACCATGAGACAATTCTTAACGTAAAAAATTCATGTCAGGTCATTTTCATCCAATGCTTCTTCATCACCTTTAGCAGCATCAGCTTTAAATTCAGCGACGTCACCAGTAGGCAACTTCCTCGCAAGCTTTATGATCTGCCACACAAATTTCATTTTAGTCAAATTGTCTGCAATTAAATGAATTGCAGGTCCTGCCCCATCGACTATCCACTTTATAAGATTAACATCAAAATGTAAATGAATATTCAAAGGCAACAAATATTTTCGAAGATTTATGGTGGGACTTGATATATAAAACAAACATCAAAATGGCCGTCGATCCTGGTACAGAAAATAGAGCTCATTTCAGGAGGTCCCCTCCAAAAACACGCCATGCTTTTTTCCTTCCTTCTCCTAGCCAGTGGACAAAACATATCCTGATATCAGGTCAATCACCGAGCGATAGATGATAAGCGAAGTCAAAAGGAGGCAATTGGAAGATGGGAACGTAGCTTGTAGCATGCCACAATGCTGTGCATCCCATCATCCCATTCCCCCTTCTAGAAAACGGAAATTGTTATATATATATATATGTGTGTGTGTGTGTGTGTGTGTGTGTGTGTGTGTGTATATATACACACACATACGTACGCATATATACATACACACACACACACACACAAAAGTTCCATAGGAAAATGGCAAAAGAAATCAACTGGAGGACATAGGACACAATAGCAACACCAAAAGAAAAAAAAAATAGCAGTGTGCTCCACTTAGCCTTTTTTCAGGGGAAGAAGGGGAAGAAGAAATTCAAGTGATAGTTTATAACCAAAAACCAATTCTTCTAACTTCAATAATACTTTCCTTTTTCCTAGCATGTCCCACTTGATGATCTCAGTTTTCAATAGATAAGATAAAGATTCAATATGCATGTAAAATTATAACTTCAGCCCAGATGTGGATGCACATGTGCTTTAAATTTTTTATTGCTTTATTCACGTATTAGTTCTTTAGAAGAACCTCTCAGCCAAAATGGAAGAATTCCACTTTGCAAAGAAATCATAATGGAGGAGGAATATTTAGCTGGGAGTTTATCCGTCTTCCTTCGCATGAAAGAACAACAAAATGCATACATGTGATCTGAGACACAGAATTGTTGAGTCCAACATGGCATACACTGCCAGGTTGTTTGTAAAAGTTAATCCCCATATTCCAGGACAGATATACCAAGAAGAATGGGACACTCAATCTGAATCTGATAGACATGAGACACATCAGAACCTCTTTGAGTGCATGAAGAAAAAAATGATGTCAAAAGGAGGGAAAAAATGAATGAAAGGAACAAAGGAACTGTTTTCAAAATCGTTTTCCAAACTGCATGTCCATTGCTAAAAGAGTTGGTCAAACTATAATCCAACAGTTAACCAAAAACATATCTAGTTCATTTACAGTAATGCCAAAGTTGCAAATGTTACAGAATTATATGGACTTTTTTAAGTATCACCTACCATTGCACAGTTTTAGCCCTATTAGAACCTTCCACGGTTGCATAAGTCAGATCTCTCTTAGATACGTGATCTAAACCAACTATAGCATGCAGAAAATGAAATGTCCCCATAAAATCATTCACATTATTGTACGAGAGGCACAAGTATTTCCACAAAAAAAAAGAATAAAAAAAAGGTGCAAATAGTCAAAAATATATACCACATTATCAAGATTGGAAATAGTACTCGACTGAGCCACACGTTTGATTTCTTCAACATCACCTTCTCTATAAGCAGAAAGTAGTTTACTAGCACAGCGGTTCTGATCACTTCTTAAGAAAGCATCAATTCTGAAAAGATACACAGACAATAGTATTTCAGATCACATTTTGCTCAACCAAAAAGTCATTACTATTCAGTACAACGATAGACCCGAAAAAAATATGAAAAGTATTATTCGATTTCTAAATGCTTTCTGCTACAGCATTAATCTTAAGGAATGTGCAACAGGTTTTCCCTTGTGTTAGGGGGGACAACACTGAGCATTAAAAACCAAACGTTGGAAAGGGTAGAAATATATGATCGAAAAATAAGGGAAGTGAGTTTCATAAATAACAATCCAGAAACCATCTGATACTTGATTACAGCAGCAGTAAGTTTAACTATGATCATTCTATTGCTTTACTACATGAAAAAAAAAAAAACCAAACTACATCCATGAATGCAAGAGAGAGAGAATAAGGATAGAATCTGGACCAACATAATTTGGTAATAGTAAACACAAAAGTTTTCTAAGTCATCGGCGTAAAGCAAATTGCTAATTGGATCCACAATTAATTTTTACACTTCAGGGCAAAGGAAAAAACTGTTTAACAAAAAAGCAATTTACAGTACAGTAAGGTTGCAGGGTAGAGAATCGATGCTAGTGGTTAGATGCATTTGATTGACATAGTTGAGATACATTTAGAGAAAATTTCAGATACAAAACAAACAGCAAACACAGGTTCAATATAAGTTTATCTAGGTGTTGAAGATATTATGGCAAGGTTGCTTTTAGTTGCTGAAGAATCACTTTTACCTGAAATGTCTCATGATAATGATGAGTACCAATATATCAATCAAATGATTGTGCACTAATAAGATCAGCTACTTGAGAGCCATTAATCACATCCCAAAATTAGTAGATATTTAAGTACTAATACATATTGGTTTGAAAGGAAGCTCAGAGAGAACTGCACTTACTGCGAACAGTCATTGTAGCACTTTTCTGCTTGGTTTAAGTCATGAGCATAAAGATACACAATAATTGCACTAAGATACGCCTGAAATTATACATTTATTAGAATTAGCATATTGTTATCGACAAAGTTTCCCTTCAATAAATTTAAAAAAAAAACGTCAGTGCAAAACAAGTAAAAAGAACAAGAGCCACCGGATGATTGCAAGAATGTGAGATTTATTAAACCACATGGTAGCAAGATCAATAATGCCTCATGGATTAAGTTTTTATCACACATATACAAGGGTATACTTTGTTAGACGTAGCTCATTAGACAGTAACCCAAAAGTTTTTAAAAAAAGAAAAATGAAAAGCTATATAGAAATGGGCACTACATACCACTTAATTGAAGGAAGTAGGAACCACTATATTAGGTTATGATTTTGCCCAAGAAGTAAGTTCCTCAGTACCTCTAATCTGATTAAGAGGTCAGTTTGTTGGTGAAACAACTATCAGTTTATAGAGACAGATAGATATTATTCACACTTCAAGGATCAAAGAAACTTGTTGGGAAATTTGACTTAGAAAGCATCTTTTTGATCCGCATACCCAGTCAAAGATATATATTCAATTTGAAACAGAGAGGGTATACTTTAAATGGTTTCATATGTAGCATTAACAAGGTTTATGTAAGACTTTGGCCATTCAGATTAAAATCCCTAATTTCATCCTTACAAAGAAGTAAACAAAAACATAAGCAAATTGTTTTATCTCCTAGCAGACACAATAAGTAAAAGATAAAGGGTTGGACTCATAAAATATTCTGAATAAAGTACCACAAAGACATGTAATTGAACTAAGCAGCACGTTAATGAAGCATCACAGACTTCTAAAAGCATACATGTATGAAGAGAAAAATCAGCAAAAATTGGCACATTATACTTCTCAGGAAAAAAATTATCAGCTGAATTACAAGACAAGGAGACCGGAATGGCAATGAATGGATATGAAGTAATGATGGAAATATTTTCGGTGCAAAATATAATGTCGCACCTTGCACTGACTGTTTGTAGCATTGCACTTATCAGCTGCTAAGCCCAATCTCAAAAGAAAAGTAGCAGCATCCGTGTACCTGAGCATAACAAAACCATAAATAATGCTTATTCATATAAGGTATGGTTACATGTGCAAACAATGTAGTCACCTGAACAGATTCTCTAAATTTACAGGCATTCCAACACATATGACATTAATCACATTCGGTCATGAACCCAGTGCATGCTGCCAGCAGTAAACATGCAGAGTGGCTTGCCAAACAAAAGAAAAAGGACTCACGACTCACTAGACATGTAAACAGAGGCCAAATTTTGGATTGAAAAAAAAAAAAAAAACGGAACATAACAATTCACAAGCTTTAGTCTAGTCAGCCTGAACTCCATAGTTCCAGACATAAGGACAAAGCCACATGAATGCATTTGAAATCCTTTAGCAATAAAAATCTGTAATTAACTATGACAAAATCTATTCTCCAGCTTTTGTTCTTTTCTTCTATTATTTTAAGAAACAACACCATTCTAATTTTAAGAATATAGGGCAGCATTTGATGCACAAGGGTGTAACTTTTATTTCTGAATCCTATGAATTTAATATAGTATGATACTGTATCTCATAGATTAAGAAGAAGCAAATCCTTACTTCTCAAGTTTTACATAAATACTAGTTGCAGCACGATATAGATCAAAGGCCATCTGTTCCTTTCCATCATCTTCGAGAATAACACAAGCATCAGTATATAGTTGAATGGCATCGTCAGGCAAAGCATCCTCCACAGCACTACAAAGAACAAGTACTGACAGATTAAAAAAGAAACTGCGGTTCGCGATATGGGTTGTGATGTGGCAAGTAAATATATTATTGCATAAGAAACAAAGACAACTTTGCTTTTTCTTTCAAAGGTTTCTTGAAGAGATTATTGATTACACCAGCAAATTTACAAATATTAAGCAGAAAGGCATTAGGAAATAAATACATGTGTAAAACAAACAAAAACCATTACATCCTGCATGAATATTGATTTGAACGCATATCAGCATAGGGAATCGATCTTCTTCAAGTTATCAATAATAGTTACATTTATATGTATCTCCATTTCCTCTTAGTGTTTTAACAATAAAGACCAGGTTTTACAAACTTAAGTGAAGAAAAAACAAGGAGCGAAACTTAACTCTTTGCTGGAATCTTTGAATTTGAAAATTCAGAAAATTCCAAATCAATGACATTTGGGCTATGCTTCATTAAAAGCAAGCTTTAAGAGTCAATTAAATAATTGAATACTGCAATTTATTTATATTCTTTTGATTTTCTATTGAGTCCTAAAATGAAACACTAATGTTTCCTCTTTGTTTTAACTTCCTCCAACTCTTCTTGTTTCAGCCACTCCATCCTCCTCTTAACCATTCAATTATTAGATTTTGTCCTTTCCAATGGTGACACTCAAAATGAACACTGCTTTTTCCTATTTATTTCCTTTTCTCTGGCCAAGACTCTTAATTTGTAGCCTTCAAGGAGCTCAGTTCATCTTAAAACCCAATTTCCTTCAACATACCCTACTCCCTATCTTATAAATAGATTTTTCTTAAAATTAAAATAAAAGAAAAAAACCAGTTTTGCCCCAGAATTTTTATGAACTTGCTTTTTGGTGCATGCTAAGCAAGTAGTTCAAAAGAATGATATTAATGCCACAATAAGAGGAAAAAAACTGAAGATTTAATTATATTATCTACAATAAGCAATATAATATAATATCTTGACACAATTCAAAACAAAACAAACGGAAGTAGTTTTAACTACAAATAATAGTGTTTGGCAGCCGATTCAAATCAAACAGCATATTCATAGATTAATGATGTGGCAATGAAAAGAAACAATAATGGCATTGATAAGCTAAGAATTTGACTTCAGTTGACATTATAAGATCAAGCAAAAAGAAAAGACTTAATGGAGCAAGTTCAACTTTGGTTGAACTTAAGAAACATTATGTGAAGTTCCATCTAAATAATAATAAATGTGTCTATAATCAGGAATACCAGTTGCAATGGAAAAACCTCAACCGGAAATCAGTAGAGTTGAAATGATGTAAAATCAGAATTCAGACTACAAAAGGTTTAAGCAATGTCCTTACCGGGCAGCCTTGGCAAGTGAATCAGATGCAGGCTGTGGTCTGTCACACTGCATGTATAGCTCAGATGCCCTTCGGTAAAAGTCAATAACCTCAGTCCAGTTGCGTAGTTCCTTTGCTAGGGCAGCAGCAGACTCCATGTGTTTAGCAGCATCCCAGGGACTGATTTGCTTATAAAGGATGCGACAAGGGAGAAATTTTTGCTTTTTTTGGGTACATGTGCAGATTCATTAGGCTTGGGATACAAAAGATGAAGTAAAACCTCTTTCATCCCATCACCACGTCAAGATTTGAACTTAAGACCTCCAAGTCGAAGTCTTGAAGTTTTAACAGTTCGAGCCAGAACAAGTATATACATGCAGGACATGGAATAATAAGAATAGAAAATTAAATGGTCAACAAAAAAGCAAAAGAAACTAATTAAGGATACGAAGATAGCATCTCTTGTCCTCTCGAAGCTTTCTCGAATGCCAACTTTGCTTTCTCATAGTCTTTTGAAACTCGAAACCCATTCGCTACATATAGCATGAACATCAATGAAGAAAGCCGCCATAACCATAGAATTTACATATTGAATTTCTTTACAGAAAAATTGGGAAAAAAACCAATCCATTGAATAATTTAGATAAAATCTTAGATATTGAAAAATAAGTAGATAACATACCAGCTTGTTCATACAAAAGGGTAGCACTTTTCCAATCAGCACTCCACCTCGTAAGACTTAGCTTTGTTCTACAAATATAAACAAAGTAAATAAAGCAGCTAATAATTTTCAATTCAAGCTAGGTGATGCTGATTAACTCATTTTGCCATTTTTTACCCTTATTCGCCTCAAATCAATTCGATCAATTAACAGTACAATCTATGGGATCGGATATCAAAACCCCCCCCCCCCCAAAAAAAACCCCAAAAGTTGAAATATAAGAATCTTAAAATCGAAGTAAATTTGTAATACAATCTGTGAATATAAAAGTGAAGACGTTTGAGGAGAGGCCTACAGCTTGTCGGCTTTGGAGATGAGCTTATTGGGATCGGAAGTGGACATTGCGCTCGCGTCGGAGCTTTTACTTTCTCTGAATTGCGTTTGATTGGATTGGACTTTGTTTAAGTTTTGCGACTTTGAATCTTTGATCTGATCGCAATGTCCGTCTGTTGCGGATGGAAAAAACGAAATTTTAAACGGCTCAAATGAAATGGATGTTAGAAAAAAATAATAAATAAATAAAAATGGTTAAAAATTTATGGATTAGCATGAAAATTTTATTAATTTAATAATAAAAATTTACAATCGATTTTCATTTTTACTTAATCATTAATTTAATAATTTTTTTAAAAATTTTGTTTGTTTTATCAAGCAAAATCATAAATTTTTTAGATAACTACAAAAAATTACCCTTGTTTAGGAAAAATAACACTTAATCTCGTGCTTTAAAAACTAACACTTACCTTTTGTGCTTTGATTTTGTCTACAATCAAATTAACGTTGTTAAACATAACATGAAATGTCTATTTTATCCACGTAAATAAGTTTTTTTTGTTCCAAGCTTTAACCTTAATATTTTTCTAATTTAAATCTAGAAATTGATTTTATTTAATTTGATATATGCTTTATTGTTCTTGAGTAAAATTGAAGAATCTTGTTTAAATTCAAAGCCATAGTTTTGTCAAATCTCAAGCAAGGAATTTTTTTTTTTTTTTTGATTTTTTACCTTTTTCTTTCTTGTGTTTCATCTTGCCTATTTTTGTTTAGCATTAAAGCTTATTGACTTTTTGCATTTTATTTTTATTTGATAAATAGAAAAAGGTTCAAAATTTTGCTAGTGTTTTTGTGAGATTTAGTTATTAAAGTATTTTTTAGAAGCTGCTAAATATGGGTATTTGATGTTGATGATGATCTACCTTTAAAATCTCAAAAAACTCCCTTTTTTTAATCTTCCAAATATTTAAATTTAAAGGTTCTTTCTTTTTCCATGTCTTTTCCAAATTAAACTCTTATCTCTTTATAAACAAAGCAAAATTTAAAAATTAGTGAAAACAATTGTTGGAGTCTTTTAATTTGTTACTAAAGATTGAATTGCAAAAGAATATGCATATTCTTATTTTCTATGTTTTGGGCCAAAGAAATCAACTTGTGAAGAGAAGAGAATAGAACAGAAAAAATGGGTAGAGAAGAATAAAGAGTATATATAGATTTTTGGTTTGCATTTAGGATTTTGAGTTGTTGTCATTTTGAGGTTGCATTTGAGTCTGTATCATGAGAAAATGATGACAAAATAGTTGATGGAGACAATTTTTTTTTGGTTTTTGTTTTCAACTTCATTGAAAAGGTCACATGAAAATTGGGTGGCTAGAAACAGTGGTTTCGTAGAGTAACAAAACAATTTGTGAGCTTCGATTTCATTGACTCGTTGGAACATTGAGTCTAACAATGTTATACTATCTTCTTCAACTGTTCAATTAGGAAGAAAGATGGTCAGCTTTTGTCTTTTTTTAGGCACGAAATTGAAAAGATTTATGTGTTTCAGAAAATATTGGTACTCAGTTAAGATGGGCAAAATTGATATTTTGCCTAATTTTTAATGTCGTTATAATGGTTTTAGACAAAATGAGAAGAAATAAAAGTACAAGGGAGGTAAGTATCATTTTTTAAAATATAGAGAGCTAAGTGTTACTAACCCTAAACCACAAGGGATTTTTATAGTTTACCCTAAATTTTTTGACCCATTAGGTTCATAGAATTCTAGATGACATTCGAAATAATCTCTTATGGTAAACTTTTGAAGTCATTATAATGTGTAATTTTTTGTAAGGTTATTTTGGATTTTTTTACTTAATTATTTTTTATCTTATAATATTAAATATTTAGGTTCTATGATCACTTGTGATCTATAATGTTATTCAAAAAATGATAATACAAAATCACGAATGATTAAATCACTTTGATAATCTTATCATTATAGTAATTAGATCACCATGATGCTTTTGTAATTATGAGACAAATCGTAATAAAATTAAAATTCCACTTTTTTTCTTATTGGTAATAAGACATGGATTCAATATAAAGTGTTAGGAGTAAAAGAAATTCCTCACATATGACAGCCAGCTAAAGGAGATTCTCGACAAAGCCATTTGTCGTGCCATTTTCCTAACCTCTACTTCTAATGGATGTCATTCTATGCTTAATTGAATACCTACCCCCCACTATTCGATGGATATCATTAAGAGCTGGATGCATCATCCAATAAACTATCCTCAGCCATTGATGATATTTAAACATGCCCAAAACCAACTGTATTAGCACTGAGTAGGAATAATTTGTACAATACCTATTGAAGGAGAATTAATCTATCATAAATGGCAGTAGAGGCCTCAACACTTTTGCTTAGCAACATAAGGTTTCCTATTAGATCTTGTGTTATGCCACTAGTCACATACGAGTTGTTTAGGGGCTTTTACTGACAGTAAAAAAAATCCACCATTTATTTGTTTGGTATCCAAAAGAAACTTCATGGCCTTCATAGTATGTTTTTTAGGGATTATGTTCTGTTAAAGAATTTGATCATTGTTGGAGAAGACTTAAAAAATCCCTACCTATTGTGCTTTATGTTGGAAGAGAACTTTGGTTGGATTTGGTGTGCAATCCTAAAACATGTAATGCGAACCTTAGGATGAAAACACAACCTAAAACCCGATTGGATGGAATTGGAACCCTAGGATCGTCTTTAAAGTCAAGCAAAGAGAACTTAACCCTAATCAAACCTGCTGATTAGAACCAAAGTTATAGCAATCTTGATCACCACAAGTTATTTTGATAAGATCAATTTGAGTTCTTATTTAAAGAACAAAGAAGAAGTTCTCATAAAGTGAAGAAACTCTCAAGATATTTTTTTTTCTATTTAAATATGATGAATTACATGAATAAGACTGCCTTAGATAGGCTTAAAATCTGTAGAGTCCTAATTGAATAAGGAAATCCTAATCAATAAGGAAAAGTCTATTCATAATCCTAATCTGATTAGGACTTATCTAAACAACTTAAAATCCTAAACATAATCCTAATCAATAAAGATAAAGTCTACTCCTTATCATAATCTGATTAGAAATTATATAAATAAATTAAAAAAATGCAAAGTCAAATTCTTATCAGAATATCTGAAATCCTAAACTATAGGCCCATGAATACATGTGACTTGGGCTCTATTCATTTTGGACATGTGAATTAGGCTTTCCAAGCATTATTCTTCATCTTTTTTAGCCTCAACACAAAGTAGAAAAGTGAACAATCTTGGCAATGCATCTGATTCATTTTGAATAGCCTCATTTGATTGTGTTTCCATGATTAGTCCTTGTAAAGCTTGCTCCATGCATTTAGTCTTTGCCCTAGTCATTGGACCTCCAATTCTTTTCAAAGGATCATAAGAATGGTTGGAAATAGGTGTTTGTGTAAGTTGATCTCCATCATTCTTTTCCTCCTCGAAAAGATTCATCCTCGAATCACCTACATCATACAAAAATAAATCAGCGACATTAAAAGTAGCACTCATATTACCCAAGTTGCTTTGCAAATCTAGCTTATAGGCATTGTTACTGATCCTTTCTAACATTTGAAAAGGTCTATCTCCTCTAGGCAGCAACTTTGATTTCCTTTGAGCAAAAAACCTCTCCTTACGCAAATAAACCCCAACCTAATCTCCAGGTTTGAAAAAGACTTTAATACACCCCTTATTGGCTTGCCTTGCATATTGCTCATTCTTCTTGTCTATGTTAGCTCCAACCTTGACATGCAAATCCTTAACAAAATCTGCCTTTTTCTTACCATTCAAATTAGCATGTTCATTAGTAGGCAAAGGTAAGATA